>LBNU01016227.1:6866-17212 GCA_014162995.1 Artemisia annua
TTTTTTTTATTTAATAAAAGAAAACACATGACAAGAAAATGATCATAACAATAAAGTAACACAAATTACTTAATAAACTATAAACAAAACAATATCTAACATCAAATAATTCAAGAAATGGATCGAATCAAACAAGAAACTAAACTATAAACCAAACAAACACTTAAAACAAGACAAGAATAAGAACAAATATTAAACTAAATATTTACAACTAATCTAAACTAAACTAAATAATCTAAATAAAGTCCCCGGCAGCGGCGCAAAAAACTTGATGCGTGTGTGGAGTACTAGATTATAATACTACTCAATTTTAACTCAAATTTTAAATTTATAAAACACCTTTTTACCAATTATAAAGACAACGCATACGAGCAAGTATACTCGTCCGCATGTAATATGGTTTGTGGCAAATAGGGATCGTCCCAAGAGACTTATACGTTATTAAGGTTAGCAAAAGTTGTAAAGCAAATAGCACTTAAGATTGTCACCTCTAAAGTACCGAAAATAAACAAACAATGGTTCTTAAATTCAAGCAATCAATCAAATAAGGACTTGTTTAGGAATCGTAAACAAACGTGATACAATGTTGAACATGTTTGGGTGAAACATATATGTAGAAGGCACATGTCTACTTTAACAAGGTTTTCTAGTCAATGGGTAATATCAAGAAAAACCAAGTTTTCCTTTCGGCCTATACATCATCCCATTACGTTAGCTATTTGTTTTATCAAATGTATGAAAAGATGATTAGAAACATTAGTTCTTACGAGTCCTTTCGACCCAATCTCGTGATTAAATATTTCCGACTTCATTTAAAACTTGAATACTAGATAGTTGTCAATTATCATGTACCAATCCATTTGCGCACCAACTTCATGGAATAAAACAATATTAGAAATCCTTTCGACCTTTAAATCCAATAATTTTATATTAACAAGTTTAGAACACGAATCGTATTTAAACAAACTTATGAAAACAATCACTTTTCTAACCGACTAATCATTCAACATTCATACGTACGTCCACATGATTCCCAAACAAGTATCACAAATTATTCCATAACAAGTTTCATCAACAAACGTAACATATCATTCAACATCATAAGTAAAATAAGAAGAAAGTTACCCAAAAATAAGATTACAACGAGAAAGAAATGTAAGAGTTATAGCACTGCTCAGGCCTCCAATTGAACAAGGGAATTCTCCGCCATTTCTTACAAGTATCACCAACTCTTCTTGGTTTGTTAGGAATGACAGCAATTATTGAGCTCTTTCGGGTTAGATAAAGTGTGTTCAAGACCTTAGGGTGTAAGGCTTGAATAAGGATCAAGTAACCTTTCTCTTGTAACTTGGGAGTAACCTCTAATATTCCCTTAGAATGTTTGTGGTAGTGTGTGTTGATAATGGGTGCTTAGGGTCTTATTTATGCTTGAATTCATCACAAAAAGCTGTTACAAACACCCTATAATCATAATGTAGAGGTAATGATCGGACTTGAAGATTAATGACACTTAAAACCTTGAGTTAATGCAACTTTTCATCTCAGATTGCTGTGAACCTGCCGGTTGGAACTTGAACCTGGAGGTTCGGACTTGACTGCTCAACCTAAGGTTTGTGTTTGAACCATGGGTTTGAACCTTAGCTTTCAACCATATGTTGAGACGTATTTTGCTCCATAATTTCCTCTTTAAGTTAACATAAAATTCCATCCTTTAATAATCTTTTTGTCACCAAATCACACCTCTATCTTTCATTAGACATCCTCTCAAATAACACCTATGCAACGGAAATCATCATACTTGAATCAATATCTTTGACGAAATTCTTTTCTTTAATATTTTCTTCATCTTTTATCATTTCTTCATCAACCTTGGATATTTCCTTGCACCTAGACTTGAACACATCTTAATAACAAATAAGCATAAAAATGCTCATAAACATAACTAAATAATATATAAAATATACAAATAACGCGACTCTAATATAGACAAAATGAGCGTTATCAATCTTCTACATCTTATAAATGTAGAGAAAAACTATCCAAAATCAAAATTCATAATAATGATTCAATACATTAAAAAAAAATTGTAAACTGAAGTTACAACCTAAACATGAACAGTAATCAAAGAAAATAGATAGAACCGATTCAAGAACATGATTGAGGCACATGTTTGACACGCTTCCCTTAAAACAGATTCGCCGCAAATTCGTTGTCTGTTTCGCAGGATACAACGATCGAAACAGTGTGTTACACTGCCGGATATGACTTACATGCCTGAAATTCTCACGGAGGGTCAAGTGTGTTTATGTGAAAGTGTGTGTTACAGTTTGGTGTTTTTCCCTAATCACTTTTGCTACAACCTAGAGGTTGTTTTTATACACCCAAAAGAAACAGAAGATATAATTACCAGTCATTAAACACATTAAACCCGTTAAATGACATTCAAAGTAACTTTTATAAACATCATTAAGCACGTTAAATGACATTCAAACTAATTATTTTATAAAGTCATTAACAAAGATGATGTTACAATTTTAACTCGAAATGGGTGAGTGTGGTTTCATTTCAAACACATCATTTTGAGATTCGATATCTCATTCACACTAAATTTGATGAAACCTAAAATAATTCACCAAACTTTTCCCAACAACAAACTCGATCAAACCGGCCAACAACAACAACAACTATTGGTTACACTTACATATCATTTATAAAGATTTTGTTTTTACCAATTTATATGCTTATTTGACACCAACCAATTATTTTTGTCGACTATAATTTTGCAAGTTGCAACAGTACGTGGGACTTGGGAGTATTGGCATGTTAGTTAAAATGGGATTGTTATTCTGGCATTACATAATTCTTCACGTTTATCTTTCTTTGACAACCTAATGATGATCATGTCGATCCTTTGGACTGTGTGACGTCGCTTTTGATGCTAAAACTAATTTTACGATTGGGTAGACCAATGGATAAATCCAACTATCCAAGCGTATGTATTATAAAGTTGTACATGTAACTTAAATGATGTCGTTATCCATAATCATAGGTCGAGACACCTGATGGGCATTTGCCCCTCCCCCAACAATAGTTTTGACAGATTTATTGAAGTTAAGGGTATCATCGAAATGGTTTTTCTGTCATATTCTCCTAAGTCCTAAACAAAGTTATAAGGGTAATGACCGGTGAAGTAAGGTGCAATGGTGGTCGGGAGTTAGGTGCAATGTATTAGATGGTAGAATATGGTAGTTGGCCCAAGTAACATGATGGCTTTTATTTTCCTCAAAAACATTGGTCTGTTCAAACTACAAAGCTACAAACCACCCAATACTGTTGTCATTAATATTATAAATTCGCTGAGAACATGAAATATGCTAGTACTCTTCATTAACTTATATCGTTTGTGACACCAATGTTTGTGGGCTTAGGCCAACTACCATATTCTACCATCTAATACAATGGTGGCCGGGAATGGTGGTGGTGTTGGTGGTCGGAAGCGTGTGATGGCTGTTAAAGAAGACAAAGGGCACTAATGTCTTTTCTTGTGAAAAAAGGATTTAACTAAGCGTAATTACAATTAATCTAAGACTTTGTTAAGAATAACGAGCCACCATTTGTTTTTCTGGTCCCTAAACTTTCCCAAAAATATCACCAGGCACCCTAAGTTTGGATTTTCGTCGCCATGCGTCCAAAACATGCGATTTTTAGGCCGATTGCGTCCCTTGACCATTTTGGGCTTGGTCAACGCAACTTTTTTTGTTACATTTGCAGGGGTATAATAGGGAAATCAATTTTATGACTACACTTTAGTTTACTATACCCAATAGTTTATACGTTAGGGACCAACTGAGAACCCAGTAGTAACCAGACCCATTTACACACCATAATTACACACCATTATCTAGTAAACACATAACAAAATACTGGATAAAACTAAAAGAGTTTGCGTTAACATAATTGATGAAAATGACAAAGTACATCAAAGAAAAATTACATATTCTTAAAATCTAATGATCTAATTTCGAAGATTTCTCTCTGTCAAAGGCCAAGTGTGCATCTTCGTAAGACAATCCATCGAAGGGCACATCAGAAGAGTCATCTTCCTCTTCAGCAACGACAGCCTTGGACCGAGAAACCTCTTTCTCATCTTTAGCAACCTGAAGCAAAGCTTTTTTGGTTGCTTTTTTCTTCCTTTCTGCCGTCCACCACTGCAACCAAACATTAACATCCCATTGTTATTCTTGACCTGCACACAATATACGATTATTAAACATTAAAATCTCAGAATATGTATGAGAGATTAAGCATTGCATTAGGAAAGTATTATTAGCCGTATCTAAAAGAAATGAATAAGAATTCTGTAGAAACCTTTACCTGCTTCTCCACGGCTTGAAGACTCTCCATGAACACGTGTTTTCCCTGAAATGAAAGAAACATTAGATTAGTAATATATAGAACTTGGTGAAAAATATAAAACCAAATCTGTACATAACGAATCTATGAACATACTTTGATTTTGTGTTAAGTGAAGAACGTCTCAATCTCTTTTTGTTTCCTGACATTGTATATGATAAGTTTTTGCAGGTTTTTGTTTAAACCTTTGATAAGAAATGATTTGTGATTCATGGCAATGCGTTTTAAAAAGGGAATTTGGAATTCAAAACGGCAAGTGTTTAATTATGGCAAAGGATTTATGTTTTCAAAATGTAGATGTGAATTGATAATCATAGGAGGGTTTTTTCAAAGTTTTAATTGTCTAAAATATAGTTTCCTGCATTTAGTTATTTTTACACAAGTTACAGCGTTGGTCCCTAAATTTCTCAAGTCAATGTAAAAAATAGTGAACACGTCACTTAATATTGGGCGGGAAGTTTAACTCTGGCAATGGCAATGTAGACAACCTTAGGGCCAAGTATGAAATAAATTTTGTTATTAAACCTCTTCACCGTCTCTTCAATGAGACGGTATTAAGTTTAGTGCGTAACCCAATAAACCCATCAACAAGCTTTTCCTCACACATTTCCCCATGGAAGGAGATTTCCCAATGTTGAACGAACTCATGGAAATGCCCGATTCACCACGATTACATGATCGTATGAGCCTATGGTTTGGTCAAGAGGCTGTTGAAGCAGGGTATATATTATTGGGTGTTGAAGCAGGGTATATATACAAAGTACAGTTCTCAGTTGGTCCCAAACGTATAAACTATTGGGTATAGTAAACTAAAGTGTAGTCATAAAATTGGTTTCCCTATTATACCCCTGCAAATGTAACAAAAAAGTTGCGTTGACCGAGCCCAAAATGGTCAAGGGACGCAATCGGCCTAAAAATCACATGTTTTGGACGCATGGCGACGAAAATCCAAACTTAGGATGCCTGGTGATGTTTTTGGGAAAGTTTAGGGACCAACAGTGTATTTTTGTCTTTTTTCTTTTATGGGCATTTTTTTCGTTTTTTTGGATCTTTTATTGGTTGTGACCATTTTACCATTCCAAATTACTTAAATGGTCTCAGTGGGTTAGCGAAATTGCGTCAACCGTCCATAAGGTAAATTACATAAATGGTCCCTTAAAAAAATTGGATTTTTTTTTCAAAATTCTTTTTTCGGAAATTTTTTTCTCCAATTGTTTTTCGAAATTCTTTTTCAAATTTTTTTCCGAAATTCTTTTTCAAATTTTTTTTTTGGAATTTTTTTTCATACTTTTTTCCCAAATTTTCTTTTCCAAAATTCCTTTTCATATCTTTTTTTTTGGAATTTTTTTGTCGAAAAACGTTTATCTGATTTTCTTTTGAAATATTTTTTTAGAACTGTTTTTTCCATCACATGTGAAAAAAAAATTATGAATTTTTTTCGTCACATATGAAAACGTATAAAATCGGATGAAAACGTATAAAAACAGATGAATAAAAGTGGACGAAAACTTAAGAAATCGGATGAAAACGTATAAAAAATGATGATAACTGATAAAAATGTATGAAACCTAAGAAAACGGATGAAAACGTAAAAAAAGGGGAAAAAATATGAGAAAAATGGACGAAGACGTATAAAAACGGATGAAAATGTATAAAAATGAACCAAAACGTAGTACAACGGACGAAAACGTAAAAAAATGGGCGAAAACGAATAAAAACGAGCGAAAACGTATAAAAACGTAACGGGTCAAAACCATAAGAAGTGGCTAAAAAAAGTTAGGGACGGTGGATGCAATTTTCGCTATACCAGAGGTACCATTTACGTAATTTACCCTAGGGATGGTGGATGTAGTTTTCGCAAATTCGCTGGGCAAAATGTTCATCACAAGTTTTTAATAACCGTAAAATATCAAAAAAAAAATAAAAAAAAAAAAATAAGAGAGAGAGAGAGAGAGAGAGAGAGAGAGAGAGAGAGAGAGAGAGAGAGAGANAAACGTAACGGGTCAAAACCATAAGAAGTGGCTAAAAAAAGTTAGGGACGGTGGATGCAATTTTCGCTATACCAGAGGTACCATTTACGTAATTTACCCTAGGGATGGTGGATGTAGTTTTCGCAAATTCGCTGGGCAAAATGTTCATCATAAGTTTTTAATAACCGTAAAATATCAAAAAAATAATAAAAAATAAAAATAAGAGAGAGAGAGAGAGAGAGAGAGAGAGAGAGAGAGAGAGAGATGTACTGTAAAACAAAAAATTTTGTTCGCTACAAAAAAAATAATAATAATAAAAAATAAAAAATATTGACAAGTATGTTACTTTTTAAAAACATTTAAGGAACTTAAATGATGCCTTATCCATAAATCCATAACCATAGGTCGAGATACCCATTTGCCCCTCCTCCAACAATAGTTTTGACAGATTTATTGAAGGGTATCATCGAAATGGTTTCTCTGTCATATTCTCCTAAGTCCTAAACAAAGTTATAAGGGTGATGAAGTAAGGTGCAATGGTGGCCGGGAGTTACGTGCAATGTATTACTGTAGATGGTAAAATATGATAGTTGGCCCAAGTAACATTATGATTTTTTATTTTTCAAAAACATTGGTGTGTTCAAACTACAAAGCTACAACCACTCAATACTGTTATCATTAATTCTCTTGTGGGTTACTCCCCGTGGTGTACAACGTGTGCGTTACTCCCCGTGGTGCACGACGTGTCTCCAATTTAGTTTTTTTCGTTGAACATGATTTTTCGAGGGCGTGTTCTCGGATCATCTTCGAATAGCTCGATAAATTCGGTGTCATCATCTGAATCAACGGGTTTGGTCGCATTCCACTTGGGGTATTTTTCTCAAGATTGCCCATGACCCTTCTAAACTAAACGCTCATCCTTTTGTCTCGTCACGAATTGTAGTCCTAAAACGGCTCCAAGGATCAACCTCGTTTTCTCCGTTTCTACTCAAACATTTTAAATGTTTGTAAATATAGTTGAACTTTTGGCAATTACCGTTCAACGTTGTCCACTTCCCCGTCGTTATAACCTTGATATGTTTGTGTAGAGAAGATTTATTTAACTTATTAAGATCCTGGAACCAAAATGATAGATTATCTTGGTCATTTCCTATTTGGTTATCCTCGGAAACAACAACATAACACTTGGTTAATAATAGTGCCTTCTCATGCGTCCAATGAGTGTTTGTCTTTGAGGATCCCTCGATTGTTGTGGTTGTGGTGGTGGTTGTTGTTGTTTTTATCGTGGGTTTAGCGGGTCTTTGGACTTTTCTTCACCAACTTTCGGTTTCTTGGGTTTCTTGCGGTGCCTTTTCAGGTTGTTGTTATGGTCGTGTTTGCTGTGGTGGATGTTGAATTTGTTGTTGAAGTAGCAGTAATTTTCTTTAATATTGTTCGGACGTGTATTTTGGAATAGTATATTGGCTACCAAATAGACCAAATTGTGGTTGTGATATTGAATTTGTGGATGAAGGTGTAGCTGGATTTGACGAAGATAATGAGTTTGGATGTTGCGATATCACGAATACGTTATATGAATGACTCATTTTTGTGATATAATAAAGAAATGTAAGTGAAAGATTAATTGGTATGTATAACGATTGTGCAAAAAAGTTTATATGAATGTATAATTTAAAGAAAATTATGAAATATAATCGTTGGAGCGCAAAGTCTCCCTCTTTGGCTTAAGTCACTGGTTTAACATGAGGTTTAGCGCAGGGGTTTGTTGAGGTGACGACGCTATGGTGCCTTGCCATGTCCGCTTTACGCTGACTCGGAGCTATGATACCCTATGCTTTAAGAAAAATAAGTCGTTTCCATGTATTATATTATGATATTTTATTGGTTGGCCCAACTACTACCAACATCACATGCATATACTTTGTGGGGTCATGAAGTATATTTTATCGTTTTATTTCTCTTGCAAATTGGAATAATAGTTTACCACTTTACCCTCAATTATTTTTTACGAACTTTTGTGATTATTCAAGTTTATGACAATATATTCATGGCGACTGATAGAAATTCAACTACTCCGTACTGTTTAACTAAATTAGCATACTTGTCGAGTTTTCACTTAGGCCATTGAAACCAGATTAGGTTGCAATCTCCTAAACTCCTAAGGCTAAACACAGTAAGGAGAGGGATTGACCCTTATTTTATCCGTCACATCAGCTTTCTTTTTCTGGCAATTGGTTACCACAGTAAAATGACTTACACTAAAAAAACATACCCAATAAAAATACTTTTTATATTTAATAACTACCCAAAAAAAAAAAGTCGCTTAGACGAAGAGCCTAAGATAACGTGATTTTTTTGTCTATTTAATGGTTCCTAGCTATTTTGGTATAAAAAGTAGCTGACTTATTGATATGTCAACGTGTATACAGACTACAGAGTGCATCCTTTGCCAAAATTAAGACTACAAGTACCAGCCTAAATTATGATGGCTTAAGTTATGTAAATATGAGTTTGAGATCAATATGGGTCACATATTTTTCGGGATGCAATAACCACACCCTCCCTATCATGGGGGGTCCACCTATTTTGGTCAAACAGTACAACCCGTGAAGCATACCGTACAACCGGCAGAAGCATCAATCATAGGGAGGGTGTGGCTTAGGGAGGGTGTGGCTAACTCACCCCTATTTTTCACTGATTCAATGAACCGATTTTAGTCATTTTATTTTTCATTAAAATTAATAAAAATTCAATTTTCATTTTTTTTTTGGAAAATAAAATATCTTGCAAACGGTAAATCATTAAGTGACGAAAAATACACCATCTCGACGAATTTTTATTTAATCTTTCAGTAGACGGGCATTTCGATATACTTTCGACGAACATTTTTTTTTTCGAGTTTTGTTTTGGTGTTAAAATTTGGGTCTTGAAAAATTACATGTGATTTTTATATTAGGAATCATGTGTTATTTCACAATCACATGTGGTTTCATAAAATCACATGTGATTTAATAAAATCACATGTGATTTGAAAATATCAAATTACATGTGATTTCTCCAGACGTAAATTTCAGCACTTACAAAAAGAATGTCAAAACAAAATTCCTTGAAAATATATAGAAATGCCCCTCTATAGATAGATGATTTAATTCTCGTTGTGATGGTATGATTATTTTTGCGTAACAATTAACGGCTTGCAAGATATTTAATTTAAAAAAAAGTTTGTGATTTTTTTTTTTTTTTTTTTTTTTTAAATCAGGATGATTATGATTGGTTCACTGGATTTTTAGATAATATCGAATCTACATTGAACTTTTCTCATGTATATTTTTATCATACAAAAAAACCAATAGCATTACGTCTAAGTTTATTTTATTTATTTATTTTTTAATTTGATGTTGTAAGCATACAAGTTCGATAACTTAAGGCGATAACCTAGTTATAAGAGCCTGAGAGTCTCAATATCTCAGTTCCATGCCATAAAGGAAGACTATCTGTCTTCTCATATAGCATATGATAAAGAATTCTGAAAAACTAGTAATTATATAGCTGAGTTATTTAAAAAACCAAACATTCCTCACATACCAAGGGACTCATCCCCACCATCCATCTAAAAAGAAATCAATGGTTGAGATTAAAAGCATTTAATATTTCACTCATTTTTTATAATTTAATTATCTCTTAAACCGTTAATCGTTAAGCGAAAATAATTATACCATCGCGATGAGCATTTAATTATCTTTCTATAGATATGCATTGTGATATACTTTCGACAAAAAAAAATTTTTTCGTTTTTTTCACGTTTTTTTTCATGGCCGAAAAATATCACATGTGATATATCATATATGATATTATATATCATATATGATATTACATATCATATATGATATATCATATATGATATTACATATCATATATGATATTGCATATCATATATGATATGTAATATCATATATGATATAT
>LBNU01016227.1:61448-74822 GCA_014162995.1 Artemisia annua
TTTTTTTTTTTTTTTTTTTTTTTTTTTTTTTTTTTTTTTTTTTTTTTTTTTTTTTTTTTTTTTTTTTTTTTTTTTTTTACAAACTCACTAAGATCTGGGTTTAGATGTCTTACTTGCTATAAAGGTTCTCTTACTCGCAATCTAACAGGAATCCAAATTCGCAAAACTCAGCCTTACTCGCAATACATACATACTCGCAAAACTCAATACATACTCGTACTTTTTCTAAAACCCTTAAACCCTACTTTCTTATATTTTACCAATAACAAACGATTATCACTTAGAGTTTTACAGGTTTTTAAAGTTTTAGAAGTTTAATAACACTAAAATAAATCTAACGAGTATAAAAACTAGATATTAACGAGCCAAACTAAACCAAACAACCCAAAAAACAACCAAAAACTAATCTAGTTCAACCTAAATCTATCCCTTGGCGATTGATACCACTTGTAGGACCTTGGATAACAACTTCTTTCACAACTTATTAACTTATTCTAGAGAGAGAAAGAGGAGAAACCACACACACCTTATTATAATATGAACATCCAACCCTCCTAGATGGAACTAGGAGGTTATTTATAGGTGACCAAGTGTCATACTTTACATAGTTGACACATTAAGTCCCTTTACTAATAAACTAATGCAATTCCCGACTATAACATTATTTTCAAGGCTAACAAATGTACAATTTGGTGGAGGAAATGGGAAAATTAGAGGCAAAGGAACCATTAGGACCTCTAAGCTGAACTTTGAAAATGTCTACTATGTGAAGGAGCTACAAAATTTCAATTTGTTCTCAGTTTCAAAAATTTGTGACACAAAGAACAATGTTCTCTTCACAGAAACAGACTGCTTTGTGTTTTCAAAGGACTTCAAGCTACCTGATGACAGTTAGATCTTGCTCAAAGTTCCAAGAAAGCACAACTGTGTTGCCTGCAACAAAGGAAAGCAGCACAAAACATCCTTTAAATCCATTACTGCTGAAAGCACAATTTTAGAACCTCTTCAGTTGCTACACATGGATCTTTTTGGTCCTACATCCATCAGGAGTATTGATCATAAGTACTTCTGCCTGGTGGTCACTGATCACTATAGCAGGTTTTGTTGGGTATTCTTTTTGGGGACTAAAGATGAAACTTTTCAAGCTCTTAAAGAATTTATAACTCTTGTTGAAAACCAGCTAAACAAAAAGGTTAAATGTATAAGGTGTGATAATGGGACAGAATTTAAAAATGCTAAATTAATTGAACTCTGTGGGTCTAAGGGTATAAAAAGGGACTATAGCATTGCTAGGACCCCACAACAAAATGGGGTGGCTGAAAGGAAGAATAGAACCCTTATAGAGGCTGCTAGATCTATGCTTGCTGACTCTAAACTACCCACTATGTTTTGGACTGAAGCAGTAAGCACTGCTTGTTATGTCTTTAACAGGGTTTCTATCACTAGGCCTCATAACAAGACACCTTATGAACTTCTAACAGGGAAAGTTCCTACCATAGGTTACTTTAGACCTTTTGGATGTCATGTGACCATTTTGAATACCATTGACCACTTAGGAAAATTTGATGGCAAAGCTGATGAGGGTACATAGTTGGCTATTCAGCTCATAGTAAGGCTTACAGGGTATACAATATGTCTGTTAAAAGAATAGAGGAGAGTCTTAACCTGAGATTTCTTGAGGAGAAACCTAATGTTCAGGGTAAAGGTCATGCTTGGTACTTTGACCTTGACTATTTAACTGACTGATAAGGAAAAAAGTGTACCGCTTTTCGGGGGTCATTTAAGCCCTAAATCGTATTTATTTGATCAAATATTGCCCTAAATCGTTCCTTTTGTCATTTTAGGTACTTTGGAAAGAAATTCTGGAAAAGGAAGCATTTTGGACGTTTTTGGAGCATAAAAGTGAAGAATTTGACAAAGTGCTAAAGTCTCTGGAATAGTACCCTTGACGGCGTCAAGCTTCGATGTGACGCCGTCAAGTCTTGATAAGCCAAAATGGATTTTGGGAGATTAAAGGGGGACGGCGTCAAGAAGGCCATCAAGAAACTCTAAGCACGGCGAGGTGACAGCGTCAGATGATAAAGAGTGACGACGTCAGAAAGAATTCTTGCACGAGAAGAAACCAAAATGGAACCGTCACAAGTTAATCAAGACAATCATAACTTGCGCGCGGAGTAGCTGTCACTGTTTTGGCCATAAAATCTTCATACGAACTCGGATTTGGGTGATTCAAAAGGCCACGCGAAGAGGAAGGAAAGATCTACAATTTGCTTAAGAAAAATTGGTCTTGACGCTGTCAAGGTCGGGCTGACGCCGTCAAGTTCGGCCAACAAAAACATTGCCTATAAATATAACCTCATAACTTCATTATTTGTAAGCCCCAAACCCTAAGTCCGATTCTAGGGTTAGGGTAGGTGTTTTTCCAGCAACTTAGAGGGTCTTAATCATGCCATAAACATCTTGTAATGGTTTGTTTATTGATTCAATCCTATACTATGTCTTCAATTATCATTATTATCAATTGCTCTTCATTGATTGTGTGTTGCTAATTCACCTTGTGTCTACTAATGATTGTGTGAAACTTGTATATAATTAATTAGATCTTATTGATTCCTTGTTGATGTATGTGTCTATCGTCATCAATAAAGGCGTGACACTTCAATAGATCTAATTGGTTTAGCTTATAATTCTTGTTTCCTAGTCTCTTGTTTTAGTTGAATGATATCGATGTTAGGCTTAAGAAAAGTGGCCAACCTCCTATATGGTAACGTGCTTGAACATCTTAAGAAACATGAATCAAGGTGTACTATGGTTAATTGGTTGTATTTAATGCATGAGCGAATTCTAGTGATCCCATGTTAGGAGCTTCTTAGCCGGCTCGACATAGGAGTGAAGTAGGAGCTTATAGAGTTGGGGAAGTTCGTACACACCCCCACGACTGGTATTAAGGAATACAACCCGTCAATTAAAACAAGGTGTGACAACTCAATAGGTAGAATTGGATAGCTAGCAAGGAGTAATACATCATAGGTAGACATGCTTCACTTCCCTTGTAGAACCCTAGTTTACTTTCTTGCACATTAGTTTAAGTAGTAGCTTTTGGGTTAGTTGATTAGCAACTAATTCCGCCCCTTCTTCCAAATCGAGATTTCACTTGTTTTCCTTTAAATATAAAAATATAANAATAGGTAGAATTGGATAGCTAGCAAGGAGTAATACATCATAGGTAGACATGCTTCACTTCCCTTGTAGAACCCTAGTTTACTTTCTTGCACATTAGTTTAAGTAGTAGCTTTTGGGTTAGTTGATTAGCAACTAATTCCGCCCCTTCTTCCAAATCGAGATTTCACTTGTTTTCCTTTTAATATAAAAATATAAAAAAGAATCATCCCTCATCTCTAGACCTAGTAGATAAATTCAATCCTAACGAACACTATTCTTTGAGTTGAACGATCAATTTACCACTTCACTATACTACATCGGTCAGGTACACTGCCTGGTGGGGTTGTAAGCCTCTTGAGATCCCTCAAGAGGTAAAACCTGTTATAAGGTCGCAAAACCACGCATCAAGTTTTTGGCGCCGCAGCCCGGGGAGTAGTTATTGCTTAGGTTGAAATTTAATTTTATTAGGTCTACTCATTAGATTCCTATCTAGTGAGATTTTTATTTTCTTTTTATTAGCTTTCTAGTAGTCTATCTTTTCTTTGTTCGTAAAAACCTTTCCATCGACTCTTCCGTTCACCATTATGGAGTACGCGAATCCACCATACCACCGACCACAATAGCCATTCTACCCTAATGACATCTTGATGTTCAAACAATATCGAGATGAACCCATATATGATGCATGGACTCGTTTTAAAAATTTACTCCGAATAGTTCCTCATCTTAGTTTCGCTTTAGCATCCCTAATCCAAACCTTTTACTATCGTGTCGACCGATGTGACCAAATGTGCATTGAGGATTTTGCCAATGGGGACTTTAGGGAATTAAATGCTGAATAAGTATGGGATGCCATAGAAGAGAGTGCCCAATATTATTATAGAGTTGACAACCCAACAAACGTTAGTACAAGTCAATCGACCACGAATTTCAAGGATCATGAAACAAGTTTGTTTGGGGATGAATATGTTAGTGTTGAGATACCTAAGTGCATGTCATGGTTAGGAGCCACCATAATACAAGATGAACACATAGGTAATCTAGATACAATGGAGGATGAGGTGGATAATCCAAGCCCACAAAGTACCCCACATGTCCTACCATTATTTGAGGCACACACACCGCCCGTGACTTACCCGGAAGAAGTAGAAGAGACTTTAGGAATCCCAATGGAGGTAGAACCCTTGGACCAAACACCAATAGAGGATATAGGTTTGAATACTTGTAGTGATAACCTTACTCTTAGTTCTAGGGGATTTCCTAGTGTTGATGAACCGGAACCTCAATCTTTACACAACTTTCCATCCTTAGATGTACATCTAGGAGACAAAAGAGGAACCGACCCACCCATTAACCAATATTATCCGGGTAGTTTTAGGATGAAGGAAGCTGTTCACTCACCCCCTTCACCTCACGTGGCATATTTCCACCCTAAGAGTGTGTATCGCTACTTCCACCCGCACTTAATTCTAAGTGTAGGGAAAACCTCCCCTATTTCCGTTAAATAAGGGTAGAGTCAGGCTCGTGACTCGAACAAAAACAAGCGCTTATTGGGAGGCAACCCAAGTTTTATTTGTTTGATTGTTTGTTTATTTGCTTTTATTTGATTCTTTATGTGTGTCTTCTTCTTATTGTTTATTGTTCATGTATCAAATATAAAATTGTGAAAATGCTTTATTTTGTATTTAACTTCGTCTTAACTAAATATAAAGGTATTTTGCAAAAGATAAGTGTAAGGGAAATCTAAATTTGTTTTTAAGAACAAGATTGAACATGAATGATAACAATAAGATATAAGCATGCATATTAGTATTTTTTTAAGTCAAATGTTTGTATCGAGTCATAATGATGTTTTGCAGGATTTCCAGGAATTAAGGTATAGGTTTTTCCAGAAATTTTCCGGAAACTTAACATGAAAAATCTGTCAGATCAATTCTGACGGCGTCAGGCCCTACAACCTGACGGCGTCAGGTATAATTTTTCTGAAATTTTTGAAAGTTTTGTTTTTCAACCGGAATCATAAGAAGTTTTTATTAAATCTCTAACTTATAAACTCCAGGAATCTGCAAAACATTCATTCCACAAGCATTATATCTTTAACTGTTTTGTTTTTATTTCTAAGTCTAGAATTACATCTAGTTGTGAGTTGTCTTTGTTCGGTTTGATGCTTTGGTTTTTCTTGGTTGTTTTCTCAGGTTTAACAGGTTATTTTGGACAAGAAGATGATTTATATGGAAGGGAAGCTTTGAGCGTTCATTTTCTTGGAAGAAGATCTAACCATGTTACCACTTTATCTACCAAGCGAATCAGGGGAGTATTTGATTTCATTCTTTACCTTATTTGCTTTTACATCTTGTTATTTGAACATTTGGGACAATGTTCATCTTAAGTGTAGGGGGGGGTAAATTACGATACCTTAGAGAATGCAATTACACTTGATTTTTGTTTTGTTTAATGGTAGATGTGTAATAAAACTGAGAGAAATACATGTTAGGGTAATTTTAGTGCCAAATTTAAAATTTTTTACAACATTTAGGAGTGAAACTTTGGTATTAATGAGCGTCTCATGGATAGGAGTTACATGACTAGCACAAAACCGTACCACTAAATTTTTTGTTTTCACCCTAAATATGTGAGGTTCGCCCCTAGAATTGGTAGGAAAAGCATTTATGCTATGATGTGTGTACCGGTAGCACTTAGATTCTAGAACTTGCGTTAGGACCACCCCAAGTCCACAAGTGAGACTACATTCGTGTAGTTAGATTTACTACATGATAAGAGGCATTAGGATTAACCCTTGTTTTACACCTGTGTTTTTGTTATAATTACATTGACTTCATTGGTCAAGTAATTCTCCCACACCTTTGCGTTGTACCCATTTTTGGTACACGATACCCCTAGTACACCCCTCCGAGCCTATCTTTTCGTTTCTAACTTTAAGCATTTTACTTAAAGGAAGAATTTGTTACACCCCACTTAAATGTACACCCAAATCGCCTTAGCCTACCTTGTATGCACTCACCTTTAGTGCATTATTGTGACAACATTTGTTTAAACCCTTAGTTAATTATCTAATTGATTACATGGTTGCTAAGTCGAGTCATATCCTTGTACATATTGTTTTGGGACGATTGGGACTCATGGGTAAAGTACTAGTGTAATGGAGTAATGGGGAAGAACAACATTATTATCCCCATATATGCTAAATATTTTAAAAATACTCCAAGTGTTTCGATTATCTTAATTCGAGTCATTAGATTAGTTATTTGTAAAGTATGTAAAAGTTCAAGTGTAAGGGGAGAACCGAGGCCCCTACGATGTATTATTTTGGATGGTAGGGCAAGAATGTATGCCAAAAAAAAAAAAAAAATCGAAAAGTCAAGAAAAATACTAAAAAAAAGGAAAAAAAGAAAAGTAGAAAAAAACATACGGACTACCATCCCGTGTCTTTTTATTTTTATTTTATATTTTTGTTAGTTTTTGATTGGCTTAAGTCAAGTCTAGTCTTGGCTTAGCAACGCCATATCGTACATGTGATTAATCAAGATCTTTAACTCGCCACAAGTAAAATATCCGTTATCCAACAAAACCGTGTTTACCATATCCCTACACCTCATTACAACCCTTTTTTAAAGTTCTCTTTGATAGTTTATCTTAGGTGCTTACGCCTAGTGGAGAAGGTTTTCGATCCTTTCCAAGCCTATAGTAATCTATTTGCTATAACAGGTAGTGAGAGATATTGTTCATTTTCATAAATGAGATATAATTCTTTGACACCTGAGAGATGTGAGTATCTAAACACTACTTGTGAGGTGCTAGTGTGTAATCTCCATGCTTATTATGATTGAAGGGGAACGACTATTTGTTGTAATTACTTTTATATTAGTGTTAAATGACCCCTAACTTGTATTTGATTATAATAAAAGCGCATTTGCTTGAGGACAAGAAAATCTCAAGTGTAAGGGTATTTGATAAGGCGAAAAGTGTACCGCTTTTCGGGGGTCATTTAAGCCCTAAATCATATTTATTTGATCAAATATTGCCCTAAATCGTTCCTTTTGTCATTTTAGGTACTTTGGAGAGAAATTCTGGAAAAGGAAGCATTTTGGACGTTTTTGGAGCATAAAAGTGAAGAATTTGACAAAGTGCTAAAGTCTCTGGAATAGTACCCTTGACGGCGTCAAGCTTGGATGTGACGCCGTCAAGTCTTGATAAGCCAGAATGGATTTTGGGAGATTAAAGGGGGACGGCTTCAAGAAGGCCATCAGAAAACTCTAAGCACGGCGAGGTGACGGCGTCAGATGATAAAGAGTGACGACGTCAGAAAGAATTCTTGCACGAGAAGAAACCAAAATGGAACCGTCACAAGTTAATCAAGACAATCATAACTTCGCGCGGAGTAGCTGTCACTGTTTTGGCCATAAAATCTTCATACGAACTTAGATTTGGGTGATTCAAAAGGCCACACGAAGAGGACGAAAAGATCTCCAATTTGGTGAAGAAAAATTGGTCTTGACGCCATCAAGGTCGGGCTGACGCCGTCAAGTTCGGCCGACAGAAACATTGCCTATAAATATAACCTCATAACTTCATTATTTGTAAGCCCCAAACCCTAAGTCCGATTCTAGGGTTAGGGTAGGTGTTTTTCCAGCAACTTAGAGGGTCTTAATCATGCCATAAACATCTTGTAATGGTTTGTTTATTGATTCAATCCTATACTATGTCTTCAATTATCATTATTATCAATTGCTCTTCATTGATTATGTGTTGCTAATTCACCATGTGTCTACTTATGATTGTGTGAAACTTGTATATAATTAATTAGATCTTATTGATTCCTTGTTGATGTATGTATCTATCGTCATCAATTAAGGTGTGACACTTCAATAGATCTAATTGGTTTAGCTTATAATTCTTGTTTCCTATTGTCTCTTGTTTTAGTTGAATGATATCGATGTTAGGCTTAAGAAAACTGGCCAACCTCCTATATGGTAACGTGTTTGAACGTCTTAAGAAATATGAACCAAGGTGTACTAAGGTTAATTGGTTGTATTTAATGCATGAGCGAATTCTAGTGATCCCATGTTAGGAGTTTCTTAGCCGGCTCGACATAGGAGTGAAGTAGGAGCTTATAGAGTTGGGGAAGTTCGTACACACCCCCATGACTGGTATTAAGTAATACAACCCGTCAATTAAAACAAGGTGTGACAACTCAATAGGTAGAATTGGATAGCTAGCAAGGAGTAATACATCATAGGTAGACATGCTTCACTTCCCTTGTAGAACCCTAGTTTACTTTCTTGCACATTAGTTTAAGTAGTAACTTTGGGGTTAGTTGATTAGCAACTAATTCCGCCCCTTCTTCCAAACCGAGATTTCACTTGCTTTCCTTTAAATATAAAAATATAAAAAAGAATCATCCCTCATCTCTAGACCTAGTAGATAAATTTCAATCCTAACGAACACTATTCTTTGAGTTGAACGATCAATCCCCCGTACTTACCACTTCACTATACCACATCGGTCAGGTACACTGCTTGGTGGGGTTGTAAGCCTCTTGAGATCCCTCGAGAGGTAAAACCTGTTGTAAGGTCGCAAAACCACGCATCACTGACCAACTGGGTTACACTAGATTCAAAACTAATCAATCTGCAGGTACACAAGAGTCTCCCTCTAACAATGCAGGTACCCAGGATGCTGATTCAGATTGTGACTCTGAGGATGATGAACAAACCATACTTGTTCCTTCTTTTCCTACCACTAACAATTTTTTCAGGTTTCCAAGATAAAGTTGCTTCTGGTGTGGATGATTCAAGCTTTGTAGAGGATCTTGCTAGACTTCAAAAAGCAAGAACATGCAGCAAATGCAGAGGCTGAGAGGCTTGGTCTTGAGTTTGCCAAAGATACTGAGGTACTCGTGAGACAAGCCGCTGATGACTAGATATAACTTAGGTTGACCTTTGGGCTCTTATCTCAAGTTAAACCAACCAATATTGCACAAAGGTAAGGGAAGTCTAAATTTGTAATAAAACCGAGAGAAGTTTTTATAAACAAATTTAGATTTCAAGAACGAATAAAACCGAGGAATCAATAATTCCTAACATTTTATTATCAAAATAATAGTTTATGTTACTTTTTTGATTCAAAGCTGGTAACAACTAGCAACACCTATGAACTAACGGTTTATATTACGGGCGATAAAATGTATGATTCTAAAACAAGTATTATTCAATAGTGCATCATTTATGTGGGCCCTGTATATTTTTGGAAGATGTAAATTTAGTAGTAGTTGTTATAAAGGACCATAATGAATGAAATTGATAATAACTAAACTATAAACACCCATATAGAACCCTAATTCACATTTTCCTAGCAAATTTACAAAAATCCAAATTTTGGCTCAGGGCCAAGATCCCTAATTTCGGATTTTGCTTAGTAATGCAATTTTGGCTTAGGGCCAAAAACATGGAAAGATTCAATAAAATAACTAAAAGATCAAATGAAATTGAAGATAAAACAAATTGAAGTACCTCAATATAGAGAAGTCGACTCGGAATGGCAATAATTAGATAACGACGTACAATAACATTAGAACCAACAAAGGTTCTTTGTTGTTTGTATGTGTGTTGTGAGAAGAAGAAAATGAAAGTGAGTTAAAATTAGTGGATAAAAGAGGGAAAGAAGCCCCCTCAAGAATCCAGCAATTGTTAAGTATATTGACTAGCAAATGGGAGTCAAGTAAAAAAGATCGGATTGAAAAGGTTATTGAATGCGTTCTTAAGTGTGTGCAAGTGTATGTATTTTGATCGACCAAATTGTGTTAAATTTAATATATAAATCAAAGTTTGGTTGCAAATTAAAACACGAAATGACTAAAATATCCCAACGTGGTCCTCAAACTAACGGAAGAAAATAACGATTGTTAGGCCAAGGGACACAAATTGCATGAAAACATCCATATTAAGGACATAATTTGCAGTTTTATCTTTGGGGTGGCTAAAAATGCAATTTGGACTATAATCCGGGACATGTTTTGTAGTTTACCCTGAAATAAGAGTATAACTTAAATGTAATTTACACCCAAAGCCTTTAGTCTAGTGGTATGGAATTGCTCACAAACATAGAGGTTGTGAATTCAAGTCTCATTATAGTATCTGTGAGATAAGTGGTATATGTGTGAAATAAAATGTTGTTCTAAAAAAATGTATAAATTAAATGTAACTTACACCATATAAAAGGCCCATATAAAAATGCAATGTACGAGGAATCTGTTGACATTGGAGATGACATAATCTGTTGACATTGGAGATGACATACTCGTATGGGATATGACTTCTTCAAATTAACATTTTTTTAAACAAGTTCTTAAATATATAAGCTATTTAGAGTTGACAAATAATAGAAGCTGGCAAAACTTTTGTGTACAAAATCTTAGTTGGTGTAGACTTAATTCAAAGTAAACTCAAATTAACTAACTACATTCTATAAATTAATAGCAAGATATTATTATATTAATAAATTAAGAGTTAATTGCATTTTTGGTCCCTGTGGTTTGGCCAAATTGCAGATTTGGTCCTCAACTTTTTGAAAGTGCACAAGACGTCCCCAATTTCATGTTTTCATTGCATTTTTGGTCCCAGGGCCCACACGCTGTTAACGCTGCTCCGTTACTCACCCCATGTGCGTTGCACACGAGGGTTTTTTTGTCATTTCACTAACTAAAAAACAAGACCCCCACTTTTCTTTCTTTTTTATATAAATTCAACCCCACTTTTCCCCCAAATCAATCCCAATACCCAATTTAAAAATAAACCCTAACCCTTATGTTAGGAATACGTTTATTCACATTCAAGACTCGGTCACCCCGAGCATAGATTAGCATTATGTAGCTCGTAGTATTTATCGTAGATTATTAGTATAATAGTATGTAAATAGTATTCGTGGAGTGAGTCGGGTCTTCACCCACTGTGCTCGCTCTACAGCCTGTTTCATGAGGCACTAAGGGAACTTGTATAAATACCCTCTATCACCCAAGGTAGAGGGTTGAACCTTCACTTTAATCATTCAACTATTTCATCTTCACTTTCTCTCTCTAGGTTCCACTTTCTCTCTCTAACTTATATATGTAAAACGGCACATAAATCCTATGTATGAACATGTTTGTGACTTAATGATTATCCTACAATTGGTATCAAGAGCCAAGGTTTCACCCTAGGGCCTAGCTTAGTCGGATTTGGTGGTTGTTTTTAGTGTTTTAGTTAGTTAGAGAAAGTTCTCTCATTCTTTCTCTTGGTTTGATCTTGTTGATGTTATTGGACGTGTTATGGATGTACTTTCTTGATTAGTGGTGTTAGTTTTGCCTAGTTCTTAAGTTGGGTTGGCTAAATCATTCGTTGGTTGAGTTTGAGAAGTGATTTGGGTGTTGTTTCTTTGTAGCGTTTACCTCCACTGCCTTGTGTTCTTGGTAGCGTTTACCTCAGACTTTCAGCGTTTTGGTGTTAGCGTTTTGCAGAATTTTCTATTTTGGGACATAAGGACAAAACGCTAGATAACGACTGGCTTGGCAGTTTGTGTTAGCGTTTAGTACCTTCTGGTGTTTAGTGGATATAGCGTTTAGTGACACCAGCGTTTACCTCGAATTAGCGTTTAGCTCTAATTCAGCGTTTAGTGTTTCCAGCGTTTTGCTCACTTCAGAGTTTAGCTCAAATCAGCGTTTAGCTCAAACTCAGCGTTTAGCTCAAACTCAGCGTTTACTCATCTCAGCGTTTAGCACAGTTTGGCGTTTAGCTCCTGTTCAGCGTTTAGTTCATTTTCAGCGATTAGTTCAAGTCAGCGTTTAGTGGGTTCAGCGGTTAGTGATTCTAGCGTTTACCTCCAGTTTTGTAGTTTCTTTTGTGGACTTTAGTAAAATCCCGGGAAAGAATTAATTTCTCGGTTTAAGTCACATGAGTTGTACAATCAAGGTTTAAGAGTTTATCATGGCAACTGCTTCTGATGACATTCAAGCTGCTGAGTCTGATTGTAGGATCGGAAATATACATGATTTATGTGGTTCGGGAGGTCTAGGTTGATCAAAGAAGATGAAAGTATTCATCTTTTTAGTGAGAGAAAGTAGAGAGAGGGTGAAGAAAATGGAGTATATTAACAATGAAAAGAATAATTACACAATTTCCCACACCCCTCATGGAGAGTCATGAGGGGTATTTATAGGCTCATTACATAATAAGTTTGCCTAATGACCACTAATAGTCCCTGAAGTTACTACTAGCTACATATCTAGTCCATTTCACTTGTGTGAAGTTATCTTAATAAAATAGCGAGTCTAACAATCTCCCTCCAAGATATCGTCACACGTGAATGGTTACAATGAGACCTATAAATACATTAACAATGTAAAATTACAACAATAGTAAACTATGTTGATGATGTTGAAGCGCAGAGTCTCTGAAGTCTAGATATTAAGGCAGACTTGAAGTTCTCTCTTCTGACGATCTCGGCGTTTGATCTTTGACACTGACGGCAAAGGTCTTTGTAGCTCTGAACTTCAACTGTAATGGTCTAGTTAGGTTATTATTCCCTCCTAACTAGTGAGCCTTTTTTCTTTCTTCTGCTCCCTCCTGAACTGACAACCTCTTTCATCTCGCAGCGGATAAAGTAGATACTAATGAGTTTGCACCATGGTTGTCGTTCTGGGAGCATCATTACAACATAACTCACATAGTATTGCACAGAAGGTTGGTAATACGCTCCGATGTACACATTATTAGTACTTTTTCGGTTCTAGTGTAAGCACAATTCCCTCGATCAACCAACGTACTGAAGACAAAACACTATTCTTTTGGCATTTTCTTCCTCCCTCACTGATGGTTGCGATTTATCGAAATCATAATACTATTTTGTGTACATGCATAATTACCCGTACTTTACACTTCTGATGCTTTAGATAGACATAATGAGCATAATTTTGTGAGAATTGTGATAAATATGACCTCTTATCTACAATCTCTTCATCTTTTCTTCACCTGAGTAAGCGACCTTCAAATTCCAACCGCTAGTAATGATGAGAATGACCTAGAGATAACAACCCGATATAAACCGATCTGAAAAATGAATAACATCCCTTAGTTATGTTACTTAATCTTGTACGATGTGTGAACAGACGTTGTAGAGAGTTCGTGCTCCTTCGAATCCTATGTACTCTATACTCTTCAA
>LBNU01016229.1:27735-40748 GCA_014162995.1 Artemisia annua
AAAAAAAAATCGTCTTTTTACGAATCCCATGGGATTTTTTACGAATCCCGTGGGATTTTTCTGGACGGAGTTTTGAAAAAAAAAATTCGTCGAAAGTATATAACAATGCATATCTATAGAAAGATAATTTTTTTCTCGTCGCGATGGTGTTTTTTTCGTAGCTTGAAGATTTACCGTTTGCAAGATATGTTGTTTTCAAAAAAAAGGTGGAAAGTGGGTTTTTATATTAAATAAGCTAAAATGCCAATTTTGCCCTTCCTTTGTTATTTTTTGATTTGATCTTAGCCATTAGATGAAAGGTGGATGGATGGTTGAGATTGACTTATTTGTTTTTTAAGTAATACTTGTTTTGCATAGATCTCACCTCTATAATGGATATGCTTCAAACCCATTTAACGGAATAGTGAAATGACCTGAATGTGTTTCTCGTAAACCAAAACTACCCATTTAGCCAAGTAGTGACCATCTTTCATCGAGCTGAGAGACCTACACACACATTGAATTACATAATCAAGATCACTTGAATTACATAAAAGAACCCAACCTTGATAATCCTAGACATGTGACCATGAATAAGCCAGAAAATGATGAACATTAGTAAAAAGAAAATGTAGAATCCGATTGATGCGCGTGGATTGCAACACGCACTACGTTTTACCTCTCGAGGGATCTCGAGAAGCTTGCAATCCCCACCAGGCAGTGTACCTGACCGATGTAGTATAGTGTAGTGGCAAGTACCGGGGGATTGATCGTTCTCTCGCAGGGAATAGTGTTCGTTAGGCTAAAGGCTACTCTAATCTAGGTCTAAGGGTGGAGGAAGAACCTTAGCCTCCAAGCAAGTTTCTTGGGCACAAAGTGTCATAAAATGGCAGTAAATTGAGTTATTATGGAGACATGATCGGATTAGAGGCTTAATGGCACTTAATGTTGCATTAAAAATGACCTGGAGAGGTCAGCATGCATCCATCCGAACGGATGGATTCCATCCGATCGGATGGTTCAGTTCTTTCAGAAATGGTAAACATGAAAGTTGTAGATCTTTCTCTTAGCTTTCCGTGGCCGCTTGAATCACCTAAATCGGAGTTCGTATGCTCAACTTATGGCCAAAATGGTGAAGGTGTGTCGGGAACAACGAGTCTTCCATTATTTCTTCGTTTTAGCTTCTTTTCTTAATTTCACTTCTCGTTTTCCTTCTTGTACTTTATTCTTGAGTCTTTGGAGTGACAACTTCATGAGTTTTATCTTCTCGAATATACTCCAAGAGACTTTCATTTGTCAGGAATTCTTCGTACATGCATAAGTCTTCGTTTTTTGATCGTTTTTACGTCTTTTTTTGCATTTTCCTTACTTTGAGCTTCCATGAACCTAAAATACGAATTATGCTCAATTAAGTACCATAAGTTCATAAAAGTGACCATAAAATCCACAATAACGCGACTAAAAACATGTTAATTTTGAGCGTTATCAAGCATCCGAAGATGTCTTGGCATTTGAGTTTCTAATTCTTTCTTCTAGATGTTGGTATCTTAATTGCAAGTTAAGATTATCAACCTCTAGTTTTGAAAAATGCTTGACCATGTTATCATGATCATCTTTTTAAATTTTTTCGCGCAATTTTAAATTCTCCCCTTCAAGCTCAACAACACGATTCTGGAAAACTTGCAGTGTAACAGACATTTCATGAAATTGGGAAGCAGTTAATGATGAATCAGTAACAGTATAAAACACATCTTGAGCAATGCACATGACAATTAAATTATCATTCATGATGAGAGCATTCTTCCTCGCAATCTCACTATGTTGAAGATCTATTACAGTTTGTTTTCCTTCAAGTTCCTGATTTTTAAACACCTCTTTCATTTCATTAATCTCTGATTTAAGGGATGTTTCCATGCATTCAAAATGTTCTTTGATTTGTTTAAAAAATGGAATGACTTCTGTGAGATACCATTCTTTTGTGACTTCAAAACCCCTTTCCCCTCAGTAATTCACGTTGGAGTAATTCGCTTTTTACATGTTTTGTCAAAATCAGCAAACATTTGATACAGAACATACATGCTAATAAGAGTTTTACATTGAGTAGGAAGTGCTATCTGAACAAGGTTCATAGGTGTATTGGGAGGATACACTGTTGGGGTAGAAAACTTAAGGGGAGTGGTAGCCATAAGAAGTTCAGCTTTCATTTTTTCAATATCTAAGGCCCAAAAAATCTGTTCAGGGGTTAACCTAGTTTGGGGCACGAAGACCGTCAACAGGTTCTGCTCATAGTAGTTATGGGGCTTGATATTAACACGCTTTTCAATGCACATGGGATCCTTCCTCTTATCCTCAAGTCTTTTCCTATTTATCGTTTCACTCTCATCAATCTCTTCAGTATCACGCACATCAGGGGGATCATGATTGGGTTAAGCATCACATTAAAGTCATATAAGGCAGGTTGAGAGGCACTAACGCTCCTAAGATAATTAGTTTTAGGCACTCCTGTATCCTTATCACTATGTTTATCACGAAGCTTAATGTGCTTTTGTATCATTTGAGCAGTTTGAATGGTTTGGCCTTGTGTGTACAATTTGTTTTCAAGCTTGTTCTTTAAGGCCTTTAATTGGGAAAAATCGTTTAGAAGTTTGGCTTCCTTACTTTGAAAATCTAATTTTAGTGTGTTGACACTATTTTGAATCTCCTGTTTTTGTTTAACAGTTTGATCGATTTGATTTTGCAAAGATTTTATTTCCCCTCTTAACTCTTCTTCCTTTAAATTCCTTTCGGTAATATATGTACACATTTGCCAATTCATTTTCTGTTCACGTTCGGTTAACTCAAATTTTGCACGTTGTTGATACATATTCACCTGATCTTTAAGAATATTAATCCTAGTGGTTAAGGTGTCATCAGGTATAACAGCAGTATATTCATCATATTCACAAGTATCATTATTAACGGAAGAGTCATCACTTGGTAAAGCAGTCTCGACACTTTGTTTCAAGTATTGCTCATATGGGACAACATTGCTATTACCCATATCAGCAGAATTTGAATCAATAGTGTCGGTGTGTTTTACTTCATTATGAGTCCTTTGATTGTGCACCACATAGTCAACACGTGTATCTTCAGATGCTCTACTAGGTCCATCAGACTCTTTATTGTTATCCATATGTTGTTGTTTTGAGGAAACATTAGTGTTTTCCAAACCAACATCATCTGGCGTGACAATACTAGTTTGATAACACTTGTTTCATATGTGTCATATAGTTTGAGTACCTCTGAAATGATGGATGATTTTGAAGGTCCTGATTGATTTGCCGATGTGACTGCAGATGTAAGCTTGGCCATAAAGATGGTTTGTGCAGTAGGTTCATCATCAACATCAGAATCAAATGCATTACAATCTTCAGCCTGGAATATGATTGGGTCATTAAGAGCAAGATCCTGGACTGGTTGATCATCTACATCAGCATCAAAGGAGTTTCCTTCATCACCAGCAAGAAAGAGCAGTTGTTCCTCATCCAATTTAACTCCATTTTCTTGTGCTTGCATCAACAACATCTTATCTTTGAAGTAGTCGGAGTTCTGAGGACGTTTTGATTCAGTGCAGTTTCTTGCAATATGACCTAGCCCACCACAGTTGTAGCACTTGATTTGCCTTCCTAGTCCTTGATTACCATTTCCCATTCTGTTCTGAACATTTCCTCGGACATTTTGTCTTCCTTGAACCACAACATGCCCATCTTCCACAACAGCAAGATTACGTGGATTAGATGAGGTTCTGAGTTGATTGTTGGTTTGAGGAAGAGTGCTTCTGATGTGTTGAACCAGCATTGAGACTTGGTTGGAGAGATTATCAATTCTCTTGTCCATATAAGCATTCCTAGATGCTTGTGAGTTAGTCTTGACACTTGCTGATTGCATGGGAGTTTGACCAAGAGAAGGCTGATTCTGTGTTACTTGAGCCGTGGTTGGGTGATTGACTAAGTCAGCTGTGAATTGTTGAAGTCCAAGAGCACTGGAAATTAGAGCGAGAGAGTCATTTGAGGGGTGAAACTTCTCTCTTAGCTGACGATCATACATAGCATGTTTCTCATGTTGTTGGAGATAGGCATAGAGCTGTTCATAATTGGTGTTTCTGAGTCCTTTGTTAAGCTTCACAGCTGTGACGAACCGATCCCATTCTGGAGACATGTTGTTGAAAAACTTTGAGTTGAGTTGGATGTTGGGCATTGTCATTCTGATCATTCTCATGTCATTCACAAGCTTGTGGAATCTGACATAGTAATCATTGATGCTTTCACCAGGGTTCATCTTAAAGTGCTCGAATTCATCGTACAATTAAGACTCACGATCTTCCTTTGTTAGTTCTGAACAAGCTAGCAACGTTTTGACATTGTCCCAAACAGCTTTGGCCTCAGTGTTGAAGTTAATCAGCTTGTAGATGTCCTTAGGTAGCCCTTGCACAACAATGTTTGAAGCTTTAATGTCAGCATCATAACGTTTCTTTTCCGTTTCATTCAGATCATTGTAAGTACGGGGTCTATCAATTCCAAAGGTGATTGTGCCATCTTCACTAGTGGAGATAACATCTCTAGTAGTACCCATTTGAAACGGCCCTTCATCAATTGATCTCAGAATGTTCTCCCCATTTTCTTTGCCTTGACAATACAAACGGATTCTTTGTGACCAAGACTCATAGTCAGTTCTGTCTAGCATGGGAGGTCGAGTGTCAGACCCAGCAGCTTGGATATCATCAATAGATGTTACAGTAGTCATGATGATAAGATCTTAGACGGGATTTTACAGCACACGTGACTTAAACCGAGGAATAGATTCTTTCCCGGGATTTTACTAAAGTCAACTAGGAAACCGCTAATATGAACAAGCCGCTGACAAAGTAACCGCTGATACAGTAACTGCTGACAAGTAACCGTTGAAATAGCAAACTGCTGATAAGACTAACCACTGGAATATTAACCGCTAGAATAGTAACCGCTGATTATTAAACCGCTGGCAATTGTAACCGCTGACAGAGTAACTGCTAGTAACTTAACCGCTGAAGAGTAAACCGCTAGTAACTTAACCGCTGAAGAGTAAACCGCTGGAAGTTAACCACTGAAACAGTACAAAGTACAGCGTAATGTTCGCTGAACTACTTGTCCTAACCGCTATTGCTAACCGCTAAAGTCCCAACTTAACCGCTGCTAAGAAAATTTTAACGAGAAGCAAACCGCTGCGAAGAAACAAGTTCCAAACCAACTCGTACACACCACAAACGTTAGATTTAGTCCAACCAACTGATAAACTAGATGAATCTAACCCTTCTAATCCTAGAAGTACAAGAAAGAACACAAGAATCACCACGAATAAGCTCCAAAATGAGTAAAAACCACCCTAAACTAGTAGAAACCAAAATAAACCATATGCCACAAGTCCTATGATCCCTAGGATGTAACCATGGCTCTTGATACCAATTGTAGAACACTAAATAATATCACAAACACGTTCATACATGTGGTTATGGCTCGTTACAAGTAAGAAAGAGAAGAAAGAAATGTAGAGAGAGAAAGTTAGAGAGAGAAAGAGGTGAAGCCTGATGCGCGTGGATTGCAACACGCACTATGTTTTACCTCTCGAGGGATCTCGAGAAGCTTGCAATCCCCACCAGGCAGTGTACCTGACCGATGTAGTATAGTGTAGTGGCAAGTACCGGGGGATTGATCGTTCTCTCGCAGGGAATAGTGTTCGTTAGGCTAAAGGCTATTCTAATCTAGGTCTAAGGGTGGAGGAAGATTCTTTTTGTATTTTTATATTTTATGAAAGCAATAAAATATCTGGTTTTGGAGGAGAGGGCGGAATTAGTTGCTAGTCAACTAACCCAAGTTATCTACTTTTAATCTACTTATATTTTTGTATTTTTTTTGGTTTTGAGACAAACAATGGTGGGAGAGTAGTGTTTACTTAGNGAACATAAGAATCACCACGAACAAGCTCCAAAATGAGTAAAAACCACCCTAAACTAGTAGAAACCAAAACAAACCATACGCCACAAGTCCTATGATCCCTAGGATGTAACCATGGCTCTTGATACCAATTGTAGAAAACTAAATAATATCACAAACACGTTCATACATGTGGTTATGGCTCGTTACAAGTAAGAAAGAGAAGAAAGAAATGTAGAGAGAGAAAGTTAGAGAGAGAAAGAGGTGAAGCCTTAGAGAGAAAACAAAAAAAAAAGAAAATAGATTATGAGAAGGCTTACCCTCTCCAAGGATGGAGAGGGTATTTATATGTACATGGGTTTTGCCACTTGGGCGTGCCACTTGGGCTGTGGATCAGGTATACAGTGGGTAAAGACCCGTCCTTCTTCCGCGAACTAATCTACTTCTGTTCTACGTTTAACTAACTAATGTAACTACTACGAGCTAAACAATGCTTAATCATATATGGGGTGACCGAATCTTTCTTATACAAAAATCGTATTCCTAACAAATTATCTTTAATTTGGGAACCATAAGATTTATAAAGTTTACATTCTAAACTTATTTTCAAAAATATATCTTCTATAAATTAAACTTATATTTTAAAAAACACGGCAAATAAATTCTCACGTTAAACATAGTATACCCGAAAATAATAAATTTTTTTAATATATATTCTTTTTTAATGGTGTCTTTGTAATATAAATAAATGTGTTATAAGTCAAACAAAATAATAATAATAAGCTTGAGCAAATTCCTTTATTTCAAACACATTATAAAATAAGATGCAATTGTCTTTCTGGAAAAAACCTAAATTTTCTTTAACTTTGATTTACTATGTTAATGAATATTATCATTAGCATTTGTTTTAACTTAAATTTATAGTTCAAATATTGAATATACTTGAATTTCATACGATGAACCTGTTTTTCTACATGATTATTTATAGTTAAAACTGTATTGGAAATTTTTTACATATATATGAACCTTTTTAAATAAATTGTTTTTGTATGTGTACATATATGTATGATTTTTAAAACATATATGATGATGATGATGTATAAATATATGTTATATAAGATGTCTAGTAAATTAACAATGATACAATTAAGTCTAATAAAGAACGGGGTGTTAACCTGTCTAGCCACAGAAAACATTAAATAAATAAAATACTGAAACATTTAATTTTATGAAATAAAATTCTAATCAATGAATTATAATCATCACAATATACATACTTTAAAAGGAAACTGCCTCCTTTCTAATTTGAAGGAATTCTTTGTTTGTGAAGAGATTATTAGCACACGTGGAATACAACAAATCAAACCAACATTTTCACCAGATATGATCTTAGCTTCGATAACATTGACTCCCAACCTTAGCACTTGTAGCATTGTACCATTGCATAGACCTGCTCTTCGATTAATGTTTTGGGTTAACATTACATGACTACCAATCTTTAACTTTATTGTATGTTGTGAAAGATTGTACATCATTATACGGTTTAGGAAATTTGTGATATATATTGAACCACCTAAATTTGTGTTTGAGCCGTTCCAAGAAACAGAATATGATGATGCATATATAGTCTCATCTCCTTGAATTAAACGCATTATGTTTTCATCAATCCTGTCAACCACTTCCTCACATGGTGGTGCTACTTCATGATTCCATAGGTTCTCAAGCAAACGTGTGTAAGATACATCAATTCTTGATTCTTCATAATCATTTATATCTGGAATGAACATTCCTTATGTAAATGTAATAATCGAGAATACTACAATATAAACTAATTGATACATGACTACCAATATTTAACTTTATTCAATACCTTGAGTTTGAAAGTTTGAAGAATTAATGTTAGTGTTTTCATGATTATGTTGAGCTTCATTAGATGCTGGTTGATTCCCAACTAAAGATGCTCCTTTAAACTCTATCAAAAAACCATGATAATAACAACGAATAATATACTGATAAAACGTACAACAACATAAGTACAACACAAACAAATTAAATTACCTTGTGCATGTCTGGTTGCCGTGTCAGCTTCAAATATGGACGGACTGGATGGTGTGCTACTATTGTTTTTACGATCTTTCATTAAAACAACATAAACGAACGTTTAATATCAATACATATAGCATTGTAAATACAATAAACATAAGGTCATTAGGATTTTGAGAAAAGAATACGTACTTTGGTTTTTTGTACAGCCAAACCAAAAGAAAAGCCTCCACCATAGTTGAAACTTTAGACAATAAGTATACATCCCTTCTGCAAATGAAATAATCGAAAATAATACAGTATTAAATAATTGATACATGACTATCAATATTTAACTTTATTCAATACCTTGAGTTTGAATGTTTGAAGAATCAATGTTAGTGTTTTCATGACTATGTTGGGATTCAATAGATGATGGCTGCTCTCCAACTAAAGATGATCATTTAAAATCTATCAAAAAATCATGATAATAGCAACGGATAATATATAGATAAATCGCACATAAGTACAACACAAACACATAAAATTACCTTGTGCATGTCTGGTTGGTGTGTCAGCTTCAAAGATGGGTGGATTAGATGGTGTGCTACTATTGTTTTTAAGATCTTTTATTAATACAACATAAAGGGAAACTTAATATCAATACATATAGTGTTGTGAATAAAATAAACATAAGATCATTAGGGTTTTGAGAAAAGGAGACGTACCTTTGTTTTTTTTCCAGCCAAACCAACGCAAAAGACTCCACCATAGTTCTTCAAATACAATAAGTAACCATCCTACTTTTAAACTGCCTATATTTAAACCAAAGTGTTAATTTGTTATTAAAATCAAACCTTAATACATCTACTATGAAAAGAAAACATTAATACCGCGTGGACACATTGCTGACATATCACCTTCTATCATCACTGGCTCAATTTGTTTGTTTTGCTTTTTGGAACCTTTTGCAGCTGAAAAAAATAACACACATATATGCTAAATACCTAATATATCAAACCACGTATCTAAAATAATTGGCAATTCATTCATCCCTAAAATCACAGTTTCTTCTGGTGGCTTAGACGTTGTAAATTTATAAAACTACCCGAATTATAACATCACTATAACAAATAATATATCAAAAGTTTTGGATGTAGGAGAAGACCTTGCACAGGATTATCATGTTTTTGGTTTTTTTCAGCATTATAAAGCCGCAACGAATGCACCTGTCGCCGCATCTTTTATGTTGCTTCTGTATATCGTTCGCATGTTTATAGAGGAATACTCAATTCTGTATATATACTGCAAAATTAGGGTACGAATATTGAGGAGTGTGTTTATCAAAAAGTCTTTGAAACGTTTTAAAATATATCACTAAATCGTTTCTAAACTAAACTCCTAATAAACCACGGAATTTCCAAATGATTTGGTGATATATTAGGTTAAAATTTTGTAAACCGTAATTATCTAAAAAAAATGTTACTTGTTCCCTAAATTATATGATTTGGTGATATATTAGGGTAAAATTCTAAAAAACGATTAGATGGCTTTATATATAATAAGTTGCAAAACGAAATCCAAACATTGTGTTGGTGCAGTGGTTATACGATATGTAGCAGATACAATACCATGCATTTTTTGAACAAATCCATCACGCTTAATTTATGGCTAAATTAAATTCGGAATATTTTGCCAGAATAATCAACCCAAATTTTGTGGCTAGATTAAATTTGGAATTATACAAAATTTAAGTAAATAATAAAATGTCGCTTACGTGGCATGCTTACATGGCATATTGCTTATGTGGCGGTCTAGTGGCGTTGAGGTGGAGTTTTGAATAAATATGTGGCATTGATGACGTCATGTACATCCTGTTATATATATATATGTTATAGATACTTATAAACCTTCCACAACCCTCTCGTCCATTTGACAACTTGATTAATTTCTTCCGAAATGATCAAGAAATTTTAGTTGACGAAATGTCAAGTAAAAGTGTCAAGTAATTCCTTTCGTGCGAATACTCACCAAGGTATTTTTGATTAAATATAAATCTAATATATATATATATATAAATATTTTCTTGTTCTTTCCAGAAACCAAAACCACGAAATATCAATTTTTGGAGGGCGGCCCCCTTAATTTTAAGGGGACTGGTATGTGCTATTTTACACATACTTTTGACCTTAGTTTAAGTGTGTTTAAGACCAAAAACTAACGTGAAACGCCAAAGATATCGTGTTTTTGTGTTTGTGATCGTGCAGGAAAGGATATTGCATAAATTGCACAAAAGTCAACCAAAAAGCCTAAAACGAACACAAGATGTGGAAAAGTGTCACAAAGCCGAGTCAATGATGAAATCTACTCAAGGGAAGCCCAAGTCGACAAAGTTATTTCTTAAAAGCTCAAAAAGATGGAAGAAACGCTTAATCAAAGTTGAAAGATATTCAAGATAAGAAGCTTTCCATAATTGAGCTAGTGAACGTTTTTACATCTTTGAAGACCTTTGAGATACGAGTCAACTTAAATCCTCAAGTTACCAAGTGTTACGTTTTATATCTAAGAACGTTTAATAGTTGTAACAAAGTTTTAGTGTTCTTTTCATGAGATGTAAAGGTTCAAGGGCTAAATGTGCAACATTGTAAAACTATTACAAGCTCTTGACCTATATATAGACATCACCTCCTCACTTGGAAGGTTGGTTAGTTTTAGGATTAGTTTTAGGATAGTCTTAGTTTATTTTTGTGTTAGGTAAGTTTTATTTTTATGCATGTTTATTTCCATGTCTTATTTCTAGCTTATTTGAGTTCTTTACAAGCTTTCTTTTACAAGTCTTTAATCTTTCAAGCTTATTTACATGTTCTAAATATTTCTTATTAGCTTTTATTTTCGTCCACCACCTTTGCATGATTTTGTTTCAAGTGAAAGAATACACAAATAAGCTAGGCTTCCAAAAGAAGTCGTGGCTTGTTTGCTTATTTTTGAGCTTATTTTAGTGTCTTTACGTTTTATTAATCAAGTTTTTATAAGTCTTATTTATTTATTTTTATGAAATATGTATCACGTTAAAAGTTTTTAAAAGTCCAGCATATTTTTAATTTTAGGGTTTAGTAGCAAGTTTGTCTTTTTTTTTTTTATATATATATAGCGAGTTTGTATTTTAGGGTGTCTAGCGAGTATGGAGCCCTAAGTGACTCTAGCGAGTATGATGTAGGAGTTCCAGCGAGTAAGGATCATGACCTAGCGAGTATGATGTTTTTTTTGTAGTAGCGAGTATGGATACTAAAGCCCTAGCGAGTTTGGTATTATTAGAAACCTAGCGAGTTTGGGACATAACCCCTAGCGAGTTTGGGACTAAAGCCCTAGCGAGTATGGGAAACTAGATAGCGAGTTTCATTTTTGAGTAGTCTTTAGCGAGTTTGGTTTCGTAGCTTTAGATAGCGAGTATGATTTTTAGTCCAAGTTTATTTTGAGTCGTGTCTTGTTTCTTCTTCTCTTCTTTTCTTATTTCTTTTACAAGTCGAGTTAGACTTTTATTTTCCCTCATCGTTCTTCGAGTGAGGCTTTTATTTTCTTAAATCTAAACGTTATGCTGTCGAATTTTCTTAAAATCTTTTTAGTGTCGTTTACTTATTTAATGTCTTAAGTCTTTTCAATTTTAGTTTTAAACTTTTATTAACGTTTAATGTTTTACAAGTCTTTTATTTTCTTTATCGCTTTAAGTTTTAATATGAGTCTCGAGTAGTCTTTTTAAAACGTGTTTGCTTAGCGATTCGAGTTTGTGAATTTAGTGAGAGTGTTGAACGTTTGTGATAAGTAATCGAAAGATTACTTAGACGTGTGAGTTGATTATTCAAAGACGAAACCTTTGGACGATTAATTCACTCGTCTCGAGTTAATATCTTTTCAAAAGATTAATCAACAACTAATCTCGAGAAAGGAGAATAACTCGTTGCAAACTTTTACCTCAAGCTTAATGAACTTATTCGCGTTGCTTTGCAAACACATTGTCTTTTAAATTCATTTACCGTTTTACTTACTTATCGCTTTCATTTACCGCTTTCTTTAGTCATTTTATTCATGCAACTTTACTTGTTTACTTATTTCCTGTCATTTTACCGCTTTCCTTTACTTTAATTTGTCGTTGTAGTATAAACAAACAAACCAAAACCTTCTCTTAAAACCTATTCATCACACATAGCTCACGGTCTTGAGTGACGAGATCCATATTGAACCTCGTTGGGGACCAACGACGTGGTTGAGCTTGCACTTTGCTCCAGCGTTTCGGATCAATTTTTGGCGCGCGCTGGCGGGAGCCGGGTTGATCAGGATTGAGTTATTCGATCGTTTGAGTAATGTGTTTTGGAGACCCCTTCTTTCGAGAAGCTTTAAGCTTTTGGTAAATATTTTCAATATAAAACACAAAAACTATTTTCTCTTCAAATCTGTTTCTTTTGATTTCTAAACTTTTCTAAACTTAAAAAATCCAAAGATTTTCCTTTCAAAAAATTAGTTTTACCCTTTAACCTTTTCATTTTCAAAACCATAAAGTCAAAATATTTCCTAATCTTCTATCATGGCAAGGTACACGTTCTAGGGGCCTAGGGAGTTGCTCAGAATTCCTGGTACGTCTTGAGAAGCCATCCGTCATTCCACCGGTTCTGGGCAGTGAATATCAAATCACGGTCCGAGTTAGCTTGATTTCATTGATGCCTTTCTTTGGTTCGAAAAACCGATGTCCTTACCTCCACATCAACAGCATTTTACCTTATAAACGGAACTCAACAATTAACCAAGTCCCTGATGATTGGGGTGAAAGCTAAATCTTATTTCCGTTAACGCTTAACAGGAGCAGCATCGGGAGATGGCTTGATTTTGGTTATCTTTCCAAATTCTTCACAACTTGGGAACTCTAGCTCCCAAAAATTCTTGAAATCGATTTTACCCTCATCCAAAACGCTTGAAATTCGAAATGGAAATCATTAATTTCCAAACAAACGTTTGATGACTCTTTTGCCGAGGCATGGAGCATTCAAAGAATCTTATGAGAAAATGGCCCAC
>LBNU01016230.1:4333-14611 GCA_014162995.1 Artemisia annua
TAACTTGAAGTTGTTAACATTCCTAAAAGGAAGTTAGACCCGTCAAAGTAAACATATAGAAAGAGTTTCTCGAAACGGTACTTTCTACTCGGATAAATCCTTTCGAATACTAACATTTGTTGTTTCGTCAATTCGTGGGTCAATTCTGAGTCGAGCTCGCACAAGATAAGACTTTTGACATCATATTTTAATCACTTTTCTTCTTCTCCCCCTCAAAAATAGCATATCAAATGTTGTTTTTGTAAACGTTTTGATTAAAATTTGCCTTTTTGAGTCTTATGAGGAGAAATCAACAGGATTTTAAGATTTGAGAACAATATTTGAAATCAAGTACTCCCCCTCAACAAGTGATTACTTATTGAGGTGTAATACTTGTCTTTTGAGCAGAATTGTAGAAATCGTGAAAAGTTTGTTAATTCTACTCAAAAGTAAGAAGCTTTCGCTCCTTATACTAGGATTGTGGCACTGATGCGTACCACATGGTCCTTTAAGTACAAAGTGCGGGTTGTACACTGTTATGTGTGCACAAGCCTTAGTAATTACAAATCAATTCAAAGAAATGAAAATATAGAAATGTAGGTACCGGAAGAATGTAAGCTGAAGTTCATCATTTGACTAAGCATCAAAGTTTGTAGACTGTGGATCTGGTCGTCTAAATGTCAAGACCGGAAATGAAGGACGAATATCAATGTAGCTTTCCAGCCTTCTGATCTGTTGGTGACGGTACAACCTTTCTTCAATGGTATGGACAAAGTTGCGTATCATTCTGCGTCCATTTGCTTTCCACCTTGTTTCTCGACCCTCTTTTAACCTTTTCTTCTCATCATCCAACCTTTCTGCCAACCCATCACGAACTCTTTGAAGAGTCTCGTCACAAAACTTTAGAATTTCATCGAACCGCATAAGACGAAGTTTATTCTTCTTGTTGAGGTAGATGATTCCGAACGATGGTTGTTGCACGAGAGTATACTGTGATAACTCTAGAATTCCTGGAAATATGAGCTGTGGTTTAGTGAGGTTGATGGTGTTCTAATAACGTTCTGATAACTCTCCACGCCTAGTTGAAGATCTTCCACCCTTTCTTGAACTATAACCCATCTGATGTAGAGTAGTAGAGACGCGATGAAGTTGTATTGAGTTTCCCTTGGGAAGTTAAGCATTTTTCCTTGAACCTTCTCCAAATACATGTCTTCAATGTCATTCAGGTTCAAATCTGGGAAGTCTGCTTCACAAAACTTGTACTGCTTCTCATCCAGTCTCTTGACGATGATTTCCTTCATGAAAGCATAGTTGAATCTTTTCTCTTCCACGATCTCCATTATGGCAATGATACGAAGTGGTTGCTTCACATTTTCACTGGACTTGAGATGTAGTCTGTGGGTATAGCCAGCTTTCATTTTTCCGGCCAGTGTTGAATACCGAGAAGAGCTTCTCTGTTGTATGTGACAACTGGTTTGCAGTAGATTGGTGCGGACTCTTCAATGTCAGGTAATTCGTATCGGGCTGCTGGAATTGAAAGTGTCAGTGAAGATGCATATCGTTCCTTTGAAGTTTCGTGAGCGTGTTGGAGATATCGGAAGTCGTTGTTGAAGAAGTGTCTGTAAAGGATCTTGGGTCTATCTGGAAAGCCTAGTAGAGGCAACGGCTTTGTCGAATCTGTGAAGTAAGGTGTCTTCTTTTCTGTGTCGACATTTGATTCAGGGTTGAGCCAGTCGAATGAGCCGGATAATGCGCAGGCTATGTTCTCCATATGGTAATCAAGTTCGACTTTATTTCCTGACCTTTTCTTTAGAAAGTCCGTAGCTTCACGGTTGATCCTTCTCAGTTATGCTTTTGACAACCGTTCAACTTGAAGACCCGACATAATACTCTGAGTCATCTGCAAAGTATTTCCAGGCATTGGTTCTTCGGTCACAAGTGACGGTTGTGCTTTGACCATCTCGGTCAACCAATCAGAATTTGGAGCTTCGTCCACATCTAGCCATGAGAAGTGAGTAGTCTTTTGCTTCTTTTTCTTTGACTCTGAAGACTGCTTCTTCTCTTTAGTCTTTGTTGTAGTAGATGGACCAGCTTGAAATTCAGGAATTTCTGATTCGGGAATTGCTGATTCTGGTTCTTCTTGAGTATCAGCCGGTTGAAACATAACTTGTTCTTCAGACTGTGTCGGACCAGAGCCGGATGCTGGAGCTTGTTGTTTGGAAGGAGAGCCTTGGAATTCTTGTGTGGCTGTTGAGATGAAGATGGTCCTTCTGATTTCTTTGACTTCTTGCTTTTAGGATCAGAATCAGGATCATCATCTTTCCTTGGTCGTTTGTGCTTGCCAGCTGCTTCCTTGCATGATTCTTTCGAGGCAATAGTTTGAAGTGCCTCGAACATTGTTGACTCTTCAGGAGTTTTGTCCTCCTTATTCCTTAGTTTTGCAGCTAACAGGGCTTGAAGTTATTCAGTTGAGAGTTCATCTGGAGATGGAGGAGCCCTGTCGGTGCGAAGGTAGAAAGGAGTAGTCTCAAGCATACGCTCGATGCTGTGCTTGATCCTGGAGTTCAGCTTGGTACGAATCGGCTATATAAGTTCAGACACAGCTGGTGTAGCAATTGCAGCAAGATTATCATGAAGATATTCGGTGGTGTATTCCTTGATCATCCCACCCATGTCGGCATACATAAGCTTGTCGACAAGTGCATTTGCTTCCTGGAGATTTTTGACTTGTGAAGTCAAAGTTTTGACCTGTTTGGAGAGCAGTTGGACTTGGTCATTAAGGTCTCCAGCTTGATGTTGTCTCTCCTAACTTTTCTTTCTTGCCAAATCAAAAGCTTTCTTGATCCTTTTGATGTTGTCAAAGATGCTTTGCCTCCCTTCTGTTTCTTGATTGATTTGCGTTTGGATGTTTTCTTTGTTGGTGGTGGTGAAGAGTGATGTGATGATGATGATGAAGATGATTCATGCTCTAGTTCTGATGGAGGAGGTGAGGGATCCCTTGGAGGTGTGCCTGATGGAATCGGGGGATTCTGTGAAGATGAGTGCGGAGGAGTGTTGATGAGTTGATCAGTGTCAAATAATTCTTCATCTTGATCGAGTCCACGAAGCAATCTTTCCGTCTCCTCTTTAGCTTTCCTCTTGATTTCCTCATCTCTCTGAACTTGAGCAATGAATTCAGGTGTGATGTACTCAGTCTGCTCTTGCTCAGCATCTTCCTCTGTAGCTTCTTCCATGATGATGTTCCCTTCAGGGTCACGTCGTTCAGTTTCGGTCTGAGGAACTACAGTGCTACTAGAGCCAGCCTCGTGTCGTTGAAGATTAATCGGTGTTTGATGAGGTTGTGGATGTTGGAGACTTAGTAGTGCAGCTGCCCTGAATTCTTTCTCTTCCTGCTTCTTTTCAGCCCTGGTGTCGACAACGATACTCTTGAGTTTTCGTTTGTCAACCAGTGGCTCTGTAGTTGGTTCATCTTCTACTTCTTCATCACGAATAACACCACTCGGTTCATTTATGGTGATACCCGTACCTCTTCTTTGTTCTTGCTCGGCAGTTTTCTTGCTTAATTGTTTTGTCAGTTCAAGCCCTGGAAATTCCTCTTCTTCATCTCCTTTGTCATCCTGAGCCTTTGACCTTCTATCATAATCTTCTTCGTCATCTGATTCAGAGCCGAACTCAGAGTCGGTTTCCGTTTCAGATGATGAAGCTGATGGTTCATCTTGTGGAATCTGCTTTGGAGCAGTTTTCCTTCTTGGTCTAGTGGGTGGCTTTTGGGCAGTCTTAGATTTTTGGGAAGTTGTGGTGCTGCTAGTGCTTCCAGACTTGCCACCCCTCCTGCTTCGGGTTTGAACAATTGAAGCTGGTTCTTCTTCTTTCTCAGTGAAACCAACTCTCCCAGCTTTGAATGCATTGTCATAAATCTTGAATTCTGAGTCTTTCTGATTTCATCATCCAAGAAATGATCTGGAATTCTCATTCCTTTNCATCTTGTGGAATCTGCTTTGGAGCAGTTTTCCTTCTTGGTCTAGTGGGTGGCTTTTGGGCAGTCTTAGATTTTTGGGAAGTTGTGGTGCTGCTAGTGCTTCCAGACTTGCCACCCCTCCTGCTTCGGGTTTGAACAATTGAAGCTGGTTCTTCTTCTTTCTCAGTGAAACCAACTCTCCCAGCTTTGAATGCATTGTCATAAATCTTGTAATTCTGAGTCTTTCTGATTTCATCATCCAAGAAATGATCTGGAATTCTCATTCCTTTAGTCCTTGGAACGAATATGATGGATTTGACGAAGGAAATCCTGGGATCTTTGTTGAATGTGTCCTTTGGTTCAGTCCTGTCGTGCATCCTCTTGATATAGTCAGGGGTTTTCTCACAGAAGTATTCGATGAGCAATTTTGTGAACCTAATGAACGGAATCACGGTCCTGTCACGATCAGTCTGAATGTGATGGATAATGTCGCTCATTATTGGTGCAGCAAAATCAATAGGTTTCATGGTCATCATTCCCCAAAATACTTGCATGTGTTCCAACCTTGGATGCTCATGACCACTCCTTCTGCCAGCAATAGATCTGACAATCAGCATGTAGAAAGTTCTCCATGGTTGTGGCAGATATTTGACATTGAACTTTGAGAGTCTTGTGAGTGATTCATTATCAGCAATATCGTATCCAAGATCAATGAAATAGTCAAGGATTTCCAGTTCGGTCAACATCAGATGAAATTCTTTGGGAGTTGGTAACATAAGAACTTCACGAAGAACATCAAGATCTACTGTGTATTTTTGTCGATCCAGCTCGACAGTAAATGATTTGTCGTCCAAGTTAGCCTTAGCAGTGTACCAGAACTGATGAATGTAGAAAGTCGGTACTGATGTAGACTTTGTAAGCATGGGTTTGCAGGGATGAGCCAGTAGTATGTCCTTGACAATCTTGCATGTGTCTTCTGGAATACTGAGTTTGTTGAAGTCAATGCGAAGGTTGTTTTGGTCAACGATGACGTTGTAGTCTGCTGGGAGAAATTCACCAAGTGCAAGCAGTGGTAGTGTTTGTTGTTGTGGGACATATTCATTGTGTTGAGCCATTGTGTTCTGAAAGTGTCATGTCATGAAATCAAACATCCAGATTTGTTAGTTATTATTCCGAGTCCATGTTTGATATTCAAAGATGTATATGGTATATGATGCATTTTTGGTCTAGTTAATTACTGTGTGATTAGTGATGGTATTATCAATTAACATGTATCTTAGTAGACTAAGTAATTAAACATTTAAAGCACAAACATCTAATGGTAATACATCACACTCACAAGATAATAAACCTTATTACATCACACTCATACATGAGGATTCATTCAAATTACATATTTTCGAAAAGTTGCATTCATTTGAATTCTCAAAAATATGTTACACATGATCTCGAAGAAATTACAAACGATGTTCTCTAAAACTATCACTAATGAAAATTTCAAAAACTTGTGTCCAAGAAAGATCTCGAAAAAATTCTTAAGAAAGATCTCGAAACGTTTGATGATCAAAAGTTCTCGAAAACTCTTTAGCTGAGTTTCTCGAAAACATGGCCTGAAAAAGATCTCGAAACTTTTGTCATGAAAAGATCTCGAAACTTTTGGTTTAGAAAACATCTCGATAAATTAAGGATCTCGAAAAATTTTCTCAAAAAACTTTATTGAGAGATTTCGAAAGTTTTCTAAATTTTCTCGATAACTATATAGTTATGAAAAGATCTCGAAAACATTTCGAAAGATCTCGATAAAATCTTTGAGAAAAGATCTCGAAACTTTTTCTCGAAAAAATTCTTATACAAGAATTTTTCGAATTCATTCATAGACATACGTTTAGGTGAAATCTTTTGAATCCTTGAGTGAGACCTGGTTATTATAACATAATAACAGTTAGAAACGAAATGAGGCCATTGCAAAAGATCTCGAAAGTCATACGAACCCTAAATTTATCTAGAACATGTATAACGAATAATCATGGTGTAATGACAATGCAACACATCAATTAACACTTGTAGGAACACATTTAGGCAGTTTAATTATGCTCAATAACACATAAATGAAAAGCCCCAAATGCAACGAAGAACCCTAAATTTCTAGAACTTGCAAACTGAGTGAATAGAACAATTACTAAGCACAAACATGTTTCAACAACTTAAACTAATATATCCCACTAAAAACATTCAAGAAAACAACACTCAATCTCAAAAACCCAATTCGACATAAACCCTAGTTTTCGAAATCAATTCAAACATGTTAACTGTTATGATTAGGTGTTAGGGATATGATAAGATAACGTTTAGTAACAAAAGCCCTATGAAATCTTAACCTAAAACACGTTATCACGTATGAATCAAAATTTGCGAAAAAACCTAGTTCTATGAATCATAATTGCGAGAAATCTAGCCATCAAAAACACAATTGGATAAAAACCATTTGCTAAAATGAGCCAAAGATCATGAAGTAACTTACGGTTTGAAGATCAAGATCACGGATTAATGGAACGAATTTTGGCCGTTTGATGATATGTGGAGTGTTTGTTTTTGAAATTTTTGTGAAGTAAAAAAGGACGGGGGGTGTTTGTTTTAGTTGTAATTTTTGAAACATTTTTCCTTTTTGGCAAATTAAGTCCCTAGACTACATGATAACCACTAATAAGGTCCTAAGCTTAAGTATTTAACGGTTTAATGCAACGACCATTATTGATAAAGACATACTAGGCTAAAAGAAGTAAGAAGGAAAAAAGAAATGATACAAGAGATAACCTTTGTCGTTCCACCATTTCAAGATAACATCATAACTACACGAAATATGCAAGTACACATGTTTGCACAAGATTTTTGAATTTTGAAAAACATTTTCTCCCCCTCAACACTTGGTGTGAAAATTTTGAAATTTTTTGATAAACCAAAGTGTTGATGAAGATAGTATACATGCATTTTAAAAAACAAAAGAAAATAAAATAAAGGTAAATAAAATGTAACATTTTTTTTTGGTATTTTTTGAATTTTTGATTTTGTATTTTTGTTTTTGTTAAATATTTACAAAAATGTTTTTGGTATTTGACTTAGTTAATTGTTTTCAAGAAAAGATTTTAGATCATCTGGAGTCAAATACCGCATACCAATCCGGTGGACGAGTTCAGCAAACCTTGAGGGAGCTAAAGGTTTTGTGAACAGATCTGCCAGTTGGTATTCAGTACCCACAAAATATAACTCTATTGTACCCTTTTCAACATGCTCCTTGATGAAATGATAACGGAGATCAATGTNCTGGAGTCAAATACCGCATACCAATCCGGTGGACGAGTTCAGCAAACCTTGAGGGAGCTAAAGGTTTTGTGAACAGATCTGCCAGTTGGTATTCAGTACCCACAAAATATAACTCTATTGTACCCTTTTCAACATGCTCCTTGATGAAATGATAACGGAGATCAATGTGCTTAGACTTTGAATGCAGAACCGTGTTGCATGAGATTGCTATCGCACTTTTCAAGTCACAATACATTGGAATCTTGTTAAATAAGTAACCGTAGTCCATTAGCTGTGTACGCATCCAAATGACTTGTGCACAACAGGCAGACATGGCAACATATTCAGCTTCGGTTGACGAAAGTGAGGTGCAATCCTGTTTCTTTGATTGCCAAGACACGAGTTTATCTCCAAGAAACTGCAAACCACCAGAAGTACTTTTGCGTGTATCCATACACCCTGCATGATCAGCGTCTGAAAAAGCTATTAGTTCAAAACCAGAATCCTTCGGATACCAGATCCCCAAGTTAATAGTTCCCTTTACGTATCGAAGGATTCTCTTAGCCTCATTGAGGTGACGTTCAGTATGACTGGACTGATAGCGAGAGCATATAAATACAGCAAATACAATATCCGGTCTACTAGCGGTGAGATACATCAGTGACCCAATAATACTTCGGTATTTTGTGGGGTCAACTGGTTTCCCATTTGGATCCACATCTAACTTAGTTGTGTTAGCCATAGGAGTATTGTAAGTATCACAACTAGTCATTCCATGTTTCTTAATTATCTCAAGAGCATATTTGGACTGATTTAGGAAAATTCCACGGGGTGATTGATGAACTTGTAGCCCTAAGAAGAACGTAAGTTCACCCATCATTGACATTTCAAAATTTTGTTTCATTAATCTGGCAAAAGCGTTTGAGTACTTTTTGTTTGTTGAGCCAAAAATAATGTCATCGACATATATTTGCACAATTAAAACATCTTCCCCGTGTTTTTGAATGAACAAAGTTGGATCTAGTAAACCTTTAGTGAAAGAATTAGCAAGCAAGAAAGCAGTAAGTTTATCGTACCACGCCCTGGGGGCTTGTTTGAGTCCATAGAGAGCCTTCTTAAGTCGGTAGACATGATTTGGGTGCTCTGGGTCGACAAATCCCTCTGGTTGACTAACGTATACCTCCTCACTTAGTTGACCATTCAGAAATGCAGTTTTCACATCCATTTGATAAACGACCATGTTTTTGTGAGCAGCGTATGTTAAAAATATTCGAACAGCTTTCGAGTCTAGCCACTGGTGCGAAAGATTCCTCAAAGTCAATTCCTTCCTCTTGAATATATCCTTTAGCTACCAAACGTGATTTGTTACGAATAACATTGCCTTCTGCGTCCAACTTGTTTTTCCAAATCCATTTTAGCCCAATGACATAAAATCCATCCGGTCGTTCAACTAATTCCCAAACATCAAGAGTTTGAATTGGTTGAATTCCTCTTGCATTGATTCAATCCAGTTGTCGTAAGTGAGAGCTTCTTTAATATTTTTAGGTTCTTCATGACAAACGGAGTGAAGTTTTTGTCTAGTCATAACTGGAGCTGTTGGACGACCAATAATGTTGACAATTGGATGGTCACGAGTCCAATGATGTGTTGAAGGGTGAGGGTTATGAAACTGCTGCATATTAGTTGGTTCCAAGTTGCGTGTTGACGACTCAGAAATATCTGAAAGGTTCGGAGTTGGAGCAAACGGATTAAAGAACGCATTTGGATCATAATTTGCAGGTTCGGGTACTTGTTGTTGGTTCAGATCTTCAGTTGGGTTGTCGGTGTTGGAAGCGGTTTGTTCTTCTATTGTTGGTGACTCAGTCGGGGATGCATCGGGTGTTACTATTGTTGTTGTGGTAACCGTTGTATCAGGTACTTGAATATTATCAGGTTGAGCAGCGGAACTAGTGGATACATCTGGTGCACGTGTCTCAAATGAATCATCGAACAAAGGAGAAAACAATGTTTCCAATTCTCGACGAGTTAGTGACAATGGTTTAGCTGAAGAATCTGGAAAGTTTAGACGGTTGGTTGCGGGTCCTAAGCTGTTTTGCTCAGAAGCTATTTATGTGAGCTCATCGAAATTAGCATGAATAGTCTCCTGAATCTCTCTAGTACGACGGTTGTAGATTCGAAATCCTTTTGAGTTTTCACAATATCCAATGAAGATACCTACGTCGGCCTTTGCTTTAAGTTTTCCAAGATCATCACGATCATTATTTGGATAGCATAGGGAAGCAAATACATGAAAGTGTTGTATGTTAGGCTTTCGTTTGTGAACAATTTCATACGGTGTGACTTTGTGACGTTTATTGATCATACAACGATTTTGCAGTAGAGACGGCTTCTGCCCAAAGATAATCTGGTAATTGAGCATTAAAGAGCATCGTTCGTGCGGCTTCCACTAACGTTCTGTTGCGTCTTTCGACCACTCCATTTTGTTCGGGAGTCCGTGCAATTGATGTTTGATGTTCAATCCCAACTTTCTCAAAGTAAGCACGAAGAGTTTGATTCTTGAATTCAGTTCCATTATCTGTTCTTACGATTCTGACTGTGTTGCGAAGTTGAACCTGAATTTTCGTGAGAAAGGTGATTATCATCGATGGAGCTTGATCTTTGCTTCGAAGAAAGTAGACCCAAGTCCATTTGGAGAAGTCATCGACTATCACAAGAATGTATCATTTTCCATTAATCGTTTGTACTCGCATTGGGCCACATAAATCCATATGAAGAAGTTGAAGAACATGATCGGTACATGGTTCTTTTTTAGAACTTAGATGTGCACGTTTGCTCTTTCCTTGTTCACAAGCGGGACATAAGTGATCTTTTGCATATCTGAACCTTGGAAGACCGTCAACTAGTTTATGGCGAGCAAGATCAGTCATAGTTCTGAAGTTGAGATGTGACATGCGTTGGTGCCATAAGCAGGATTTTGTCGATTCAGCCTTTGAAAGTAGACAAATGGGAGAGGAAGCGGTCATGTCGGACATTGAAATTGT
>LBNU01016230.1:15489-32713 GCA_014162995.1 Artemisia annua
GCAATTACATTAGTGTTGACAGATTTTCCTTTTTCAAGCTCACGTATTTTCTCTTTCAACTCAATGATAATGTGCATTTTATCTTGAATTTCACTGTCGAGTTTTCGGTTAGAATAAAAATATTCATCACGACTCTTTTGCCAAAAATCTGTAACTTCTTGTAATTCTGCAATTTCCTTTTCATATTTCGAGATTTGACTTTTTAGTTCCTTATTTTCGTTTTGAAAAGTTTGGAAGTTTTAAGACTTTGTAATTCCAGTTCAAAATTAAGACTTTGGTTTTGACACCATTCAAGCTTTTGGTTGAGTTTCGAGATCTCATTTGAAAGTTTGTTTTGCACATCATCATTGTGTTTTCGAAGATTAACGTTTTCATCTTTTAATGTCTCAATTTGTTTAGATAACAACTCAACATCATCACAGTGATCATCAACAAGCATAGAAGTACCAGATTCATAAAGAGAATTCATAATCACAGAAATTATATCAGCACTAATAACATGTTCCAAGAGTCGATCAGCTTCTCTTTGTAAAAATTGCTTTTGACGTTTTTGATTTAAAATCGCTTGTTCAGTTTCTTGAAACACATTCATCATAGATGAAACTTCTTTTTGAAGTTCCTGTTCCCAGTGGTTAGCACAATGACGCAAATGTCGAGCAATAGGTAAAAACTGTTTTTGAAACACTTCTCGTTTCTCTCTCATGAGGAGTAGTAATAGTGAAAACCGTTATTTGAGAGTTGCGTTCAATGACTTCATCTAATTGTTCAATGTTATCCATGAACGTGTCGAAATACTAAAGTACACGACAACGTGTAGGAAGAGTTTGAAGTTTGTTATCATTTGGTAAAGGACCGTTTATTTGCACCACTGGTTTAGCAGGAGCTACATAAGAAGTAACTTCTTGAGGTTTGATAATGTACCATGGTTGTTCAGATTTCTCTTTTTGCGGTGTAAAAATATCAGTTATTGGAGGCATTTTAGAGTAATCAAAAGGTTTATTGTATGTAACATTTTCCATTTTTGATCGACTCTCTTCTTCAATTTCATATTCCTCTTCACAATCATATACAAAAGTACGAACAACAGTATCGTCAAATAAATGATCTGCACTATATAACTTTGGAATCTCATTGAGTGCTACACGTAAAAAACATGGTGGATCACTTCCAATTGCAAAGCCGTGACCATTGTTTGTTCGAGTTACTAAAAACTTTTGAATAGTAGTCACTGAATTACCAGTTTTATACACAACATTTTGAAATTCTTTAAGCTTGTGTTCCAATTCAACAATCTCATCAACGTATGACTTAACTTTGTTTCTGGTTTTGCGTTTATGTTCCGTGAACTCAGCTTGACAATTTGACAACTCTGTTTTGGTTTTTAAAATGATTGCTTCAAGTTGTGCAATTTGTTTTTTGTGTTCAAACGCTTGTTTTTCCAGTTCAGAAGCTAAGTTATTTTTAGACTCCATAATTTTAGCAATTTGGTGTTCTAACTCTTTTTCGTGACGAGACGATTTTAGAAAGCAGCTTCAAAGCCATTTTCTCGTTGAATCAGTTTTTCCGCGTTTGACAGTTGAAATTTATAGCACTCAATATCCCTAGTTAATAATGCATTTCTCTCTTTCAATCTAGCATTAAGCTCTTGACATTTAATGTTTTGAGATTGACTAGTCATAAGAAGGGACTGAATTTCTGAATCTGGACCAGACAAAGGATCAAAATGTTCAACGTGAGCATTGTTATCATTTACAGTTTCATTATCCGAATCATCAAATGTGACAACCGGGTTAATTTGAAAATCATCAAATATAACTTTTGTGTCCATTTGAGTATTCGTGTGTGTAGATAACAATGAATCATTTTGAACTTCTTGTTCCTTGTAAGATTCAGATGCAGATGGGGAGGCAATTTCATGTATGAGGCATGAGTTAAGATCAGTTACCTGAGAAAGACCATCAGTGTCATAAACTGGGCCTGAGTCACTTATGTGGAGTTCATGCATGTTGGCCATCAGCATAACAGCAGCTTCCAAATCTTCCATGTCATCATCAGAATGTGCATTAGCCATGAAGCTGTTGTCATTTGCATTCGTGTTGCTGCGGGCTTCATCTTTGAGAGCAAGGAGTAATGCCTGTTTGTGATACTTACTTCCTTGAGTTCTCGGTGATGGACATGCAGTTGCCAAGTGACCTATTCCATTGCAGTTATAGCATCTGATGACTGTATTCCCTGATTCAGTATTCCCTGTGTCAACAATCTCTGCCTTTCTCTGAGGGACACCACCATTGTTCCTGAATCCTCCATTGTTGTTAAACCGTTGTCCAGAATTAGAGTTACCCATATTACCACCCGATCCAAATCTGCTACTGTTGCGATTCTGAATCTCAACGCGACCATCGTGAATGACAGCTTGATTCCTTGTATTTGAAGATGAACGAAGACGATTGTTGGACTTGTTTGAGAATTTGCTGAAAGCCCGAGCAATGAGTGCAATTCCTTGGTTGAGACTGTTGAAGTCCTCATCATCATCGTCATCATTAGCAGTGAGTGGTGTAGACAAGGTGTCATTGTTGTCATATGATGCAAATTGATTTGCAGGAGGGTGCGATGAAGAATCATAAGATGAATACGGAGATGGGTTGTTGTGATAAGCCTGTTCTGGATGATAAACATTGTGTTGTAATGGTGGAGCCGGAACATGTGATTGAGCAACAAGCGCCAAAGAGTTTGTAGGTGGGGGCTGTGAGTAGTTTCCTCTGAGAGCGCGATCATTGTCAACTTCATGTTGATGATGTTTCAGATAGTCATACAACAAACCATATGGTGTTTCATGAAGGTTTCGGGCTTGTCGAACAAATGTCACATACTTCTGCCAATCAGGACCAAGACATCCTAAGAACTTCGTGTTGACAGCAATCTTTGGTAAGATGATGTTGTGTCTATCGAGGTCATTAATGATGTTAGTGAAGCGGTGATAGTATGACTCAAGTGATTCCATTGGCTCAATCATGAAATGTGTGTATTCCATGTAAAGTTTTGACTCCATGTCCTCCTGATTCAACTGAGTTCCTTCCATTAGGAGATGAACATGTTCCCACATTGCCTTAGCAGTTTTCTGAGCATCAACACTGCGAAAGATCGGATTAGGTATGCCTTGCAGAATGTAAATCATGGCATATTCATCAGCTTCTTTGTGAAGTACTTGTTCAGCAGTAAGTTGAGCATCAGTAAGGGGTCTGTATGATTCCGGTATGGGTGGATTAGCATTAGGATCACCAGGGACAAGGTTAGTCGGTGTTACAAATGGACCTTCATTGATAACTTGTCTCATGTATTTGCCATGTGGTTTCTTGAGTTCAAGAAATCTTAGGAATCGACTTGACCACTGAACATAATTACCGGGTGTGAGCATAGGTGGTGTGTCAAGTGAACCTGCTTCATGTCTTGATTGTTGAGTAGTGATGACTTCACACATTTGGTCAAACCAATGAGTTTGTTTCGACGGTTGAGTGATTTGTTGCATTGGAAATGGTGGAGGTTGAGGCAGTTGTTGATGTTGATGCATCATGACATGTTGTTGAGAGACCATTTGATTATATGGATATGATTGTTGAGGTTGTTGTTGTTGATATTGTTGTTGTTGTTGACGAAACAATTGTGTTTGATGATATGGTTGCTGATGATGAAAGTTGTAGTACGGTGGTTGAGACATGATGAAAGACTTGTGTGTAAATGGATCTTGTAGAAGGTATAAGTGTTATGCCAAGCCTTGAAAACTATCCCAAGGGTTTTCTCGAAACTTTGTTGAAGAATATCTCGAAAAACAGTCAATGTCCAAAGTTCTCGAAAGTTGACCAAAGATCTCGAAAGTTGACCAAAGTTCTCGAAAATGTAAGTTATCGAGAAATTTTGGGGAAAATTTTCGAGAATTTTTGTTTTATGGAAATTAGCAAAGTTCTCGAAAGATTATGAAAAGATTTCGAAAATTTTCCAAAGATCTCGAAAACTGAAAGATTTCGAAAAGTTTGAAAGGATCTCGAAAGTTTCACAGTTTCAAGAAAAAATTTCACAAATTATCGAGATTCTACAATCGCGATAATATCCAACTAGTCGAAGTGTTTTCTTTCTTATACAAGAGAGAAAAACACTGAGTAAGCAACGGAAACACCTTAGGAGCAAAAAACCAAAGATCTCGAAAGATTGGGGTTTAAGTTTCTCAATAACTAGTCAAAACTAGGCAGATTTTTGTTTTTGTAAAAAGCAATCCAAGAACACGTTTTTAATCCAAGATTCTTGTACAACTAACCTTAAAATGATGAAATCTTAAAGAAAGTTGCAAACTTTAACCACTTTTCAAAAATTTGAAAGTTCTCGAAAAATAGTACAAGTTTTAAAATCGTGTTTATTTTTCAAAAAATTTGAGATTTTGTTGGTTGTTTTTGTTTATAACACAAGATTTGAAGACAAATATGTGATATAAACACCAAATAAACAAGAAAATAGCAAAAAAAATTGAAAAATAACGAGATACAAAGGAGTTTTTGGATCGTTTAGAACAAAAACAAGTCACTACACCTTCTTCTAGCGATTGATACCACTTGTTAGGTCACCATATTGTAAACACAAGTATTGATTTGATAGAAATAAGATGATAAATAGAATTTGGTTGATTAGATCAAATATGAAGAATAAAAGTGCAAGAGTTTCCTTAAGTAAATGAAATAACCAACAAGTGAGAATGATTACATAAGGTCCTATTTATAGGAAAAGGAGCTAGGGCAACACTCCCTTTCTCCTTCCTTTTCTAGACGTGTGGGCTTAAGGCCCATTGGACGTGTTTGGACTTCTTAATGTTTACATAACTCACTTAAATAACATAGATAAATTTAGCAACCTATTACAATGACGGAAATAACTGAGACTTGACTAAACGTAGATAAACTTAGGTTCTAACATTAGATTTATATGCGGTATTGATTTTGATTTGCATGTGACAATTTTTCAAATCGTCTTAAGTTTTCAAATCGTTTTAAGTTCTCATATCGTTTCCATGTTTTAATATGCAAGATTGAGTCGAGTTATTTTTAACACCATTTTGAGACCCATCACATTAATGCATTTTCTAAAACTAGACGAGTACCCGTGCATAGCAACGGGATTTTATAGCGACGGATAGTTTATTGATAAAAAAAGTTTATAGGTTATAAACGAAAAACAATAAAAGTTTGAAGATTTGGAAATTTAACATAATGTTTTGAAACCTGGTTCAACCCGGGTGGTTCAACCGGTTGAACCGTTCTAGGCAAAAAATGGATTGATTTAAACCGGGTCAACTTGCTAGGTTGGGTCAAAAACGGTTCAAATAAAAGGGTTCAACCCGTCCGAGTTTGAAGTGTCCCGGGTCAACCCAGTTTTTGTTTTAATTGATTGTATTTAATTTGATAGGTATGTTTTTAATTGGCTGTAAAATGTGAATAAATTATTGTACTTTTAAAAAATGGATAATGTTTTGAAACCCGGTTCGACCCGGGTGGTTCAACCGGTTGAACCGTTCCGGTCGAAAAATAGGTCGATTTAAATCGGGTCAACTTTCTAGGTTGGGTCGAAAATGGGTCAAATTAAACCGGCTCAACCCGTCGGGTTTGAAGCGTCTCGGGTCAACCCAGTTTGTGTTTTAATTGGTTGTATTTAATTTGGTAGATATGTTTTTAATTGGTTGTACAATGTGAATAAATCATTGTACTTTTAAGTAATGGGTGTTTTAATAATAATATTAATTGCATTCATAATTACCTTTAATAAGATTTCAACATTTCAACAATTCAACATTTTGACTTTTCACATTTCACATTGACCCTTTTTCCTTTATAGATAGTAAAGATAATAGACAACAAAGAGTTATTAATTTGATATACTCTATCATACACCATGTTTAAAAAACTCATACAATATATGAAAGTATTCACACTTTAATACACATTTTCCTTGACTAAAAAATAAATAATATAGGAAAGTATTCACACTTTAATACCCTTTTCGCGCTATTAAACAAGTCATGTACGTAATATAGGAAAGTATTCACATTTCAATCTAAGAAAGTATTTGAACCTTGACTTTAAACTGAGAAAGTATTCACACTCGTTAGTCGAAACTTGTATGCATGATAAGTATAGAAATGATTATATAAAATACAAACAGTGTATTTTAGTTATTTGCCTTTTAGTCATATGCTAATCGATGTGCGTTTCCATTAAATAGAAATACAAAGTTTACAAATTTGTTGCCACTATCCTTATTTGTGACATCTCCTCATTAGTATATAATATACAGCCCACAATCAAATGTTTTGTGTATTACGTAATAATAAGAATAAGAAATGGAATAGACTATGATACTAACTTGAAGGCAAATGTTGTTGAACCTATTGTTCCGAATTTGATTGAACCTGAGGTTTACGTTCTACACTTTTTTTCTATCATATATGCTTGCTATATAATTCTAATATATCTTATATTACTTGTTAGATTGACTCTCAAATACTAAGCCTTTTGCTCCTATAGACGAGTACCCGTGCATAGCAACGGGATTTTATAGCGACACATAGTTTATTGATAAAAAAGTTTATAGGTTATAAACGAAAAACAATAAAAGTTTGAATATTTGGAAATTTAACATAATGTTTTGAAACCTGGTTCAACCCGGGTGGTTCAACCGGTTGAACCGTTCCAAGCAAAAAATGGATCGATTTAAACCGGGTCAACTTGCTAGGTTGGGTCGAAAACGGTTCAAATTAAACTGGTTCAACCCGTCCGGGTTTGAAGTGTCCCGGGTCAACCCGGTTTTTGTTTTAATTGATTGTATTTAATTTGATAGATATGTTTTTAATTGGCTGTACAATGTGAATAAATTATTGTACTTTTAAGTAATGGATAATGTTTTGAAACCCGGTTCGACCCGGGTGGTTCAACCGGTTGAACCGTTCCGGTTGAAAAATAGGTCGATTTAAATCGGGTCAACTTTCTAGGTTGGGTCGAAAATGGGTCAAATTAAACCGGCTCAACCCGTCGGGTTTGAAGCGTCCCGGGTCAACCCGGTTTGTGTTTTAATTGGTTGTATTTAATTTGGTTGTACAATGTGAATAAATCATTGTACTTTTAAGTAATGGGGTGTTTTAATAATAATATTAATTACATTCATAATTTCCTTTAATAAGATTTCAACATTTCAACATTTCAACAATATTGACTTTTCACTTTTCCACTTTGACTCTTTTTCCTTTATATGTAGTATAGATTGACATTGATCCGGTTTTCAACCTTGCTATGGCTTCTTTTGATGTTGAGGTAAACGTGATATACCATTTATTTTGAATGCATGAATGCATTTATATTGTTTAAACTTTATGTTAATATCAAGCATGATTGTTTTTATAAACGTGGTATACCTGTCATCTTAACTCAATGTTCAAGTCCGATAGAAGCATTAGTGAAACCAGTCAAAGAGTTCGGTCAAGAAGATGGTTACACCTCAAATGTCATGTACCAAGAAGTTTTACACGACAAGTAACGTGCATTGTTAGTTATTATCTTATATTTTGAAGTAATGTTTTATTTTAAGTTTCACTAAATGTTTTTATATGTTCTTTGATACATATTAAGAATTTTGCTTGAGATGATTATCGCATGTTACAACAGTTCGCAATTACATTTTGATCTTTTCATGTTTTATTTTAAGTTTCACTAAATGTTTTTATATGTTCTTTGATACATGTTAATAATTTTGCTTGAGATGAATATCACATGTTACAACCGTTTGCAATTATATTTGATCTTTTTCATATTCTATTTTAAACGTTACACATATAACATTTATGAGGAACTCTCCCCCAAAACACTGTAGCAAGATGCTACAGTGTTTACACTCACAATGAACAGTAGAATCTACAGTGACTAACGGTCGTTAAGTACTTAACGGCCGTTAAGTACTGTAGCACTTTTTTTTTTTTTTTTAATTCCGTTTGGTCCTTCTTCTTACAGCGCCATTGCAAATTTAGTCCTTATCTACAGTGCTAACGGTCGTTAAGTGCGTTACAAATTTAGTCCTTATAACTAACGGTCATTAAGTACGTTGCAGATTTAGTCCTTATAACTAACGGTCGTTAAACACACTAACTACTACTTTGGCTAAACGTTCCGCGGCAACGCGCGGGTGATCCACCTCGTTTTAAACGTTACACAAAACATTTACCACAATATCACATATCGTTAATTGTTCGTTGCAAGGAATTTCCGTTGCTATGCACGGGATTCTCATATTTATCTCATTAATTAAAATGGTTAATAATTTGTTGCATAATTTTATAAATTTGGACTTGCAAGATATAACTCAAAAAATGATTTTGTGCTTCGAAACTCATAAGATATCTCGTATCACGTGCTAAACTCATCCACAAAGAACCAAGTATATATTTTTCTTGTTTTAATATTCTAATTTCTCATATGATATTTCGTTTCAATACACTTATATTGATTGAAAGATTTTTGGGCGAAGAGAAGGTTTACTATAGCTTTGATGAAGCAGAAGATGACACCCACAACTTCTATCCTTTGGAATTCTTAAACTTGCTCAACGTGAGCGGGTTGCTCCCTCATTGCTTGCGTCTGAAAATAGGATGTCCGATTATTCTTTTAAAGAATCTTGATCCGGCAAATGGATTATGTAATGGCACGAGGTTTATATGTAAACGTTTTGACCCTAATGTCATCAACGCTGAGATTACTGTCGGACAACAAGCTGGAGTTAGAGTGCTCTTGCCAAGAATTCCTCTTGCTCCATCTGAAGAAGACATGTTCCCTTTCAAACTAAAGAGAACACAATTCCCTATTCGCCTTTGCTTTGCGATGACTATTAATAAAGCACAAGGCCAAACAATTCCAAATGTGGGTGTCTATTTGTCTGACTCTGTTTTCTCGCATGGCCAGCTTTATGTGGCATTGTCTAGAGGATATCCCGTAGAACAACAAAGGTATTGGTTAAACCAGTCAAAGAGTTCCGTCAAGTAGGAATCTACACCTCGAATGTCGTTTATCAAGAAGTTTTATGCGAAGAGTAACGTGTTTTGTTAGTTTTTATTTCATAACTAATGTAATGTTTTGCTTTCAGTTTCGTTAAATGTTTTTATATGTTGTTTGATAGATGTTAAGAATTTTTTCTAGACTTTAGTTATCGTGTAGTACAACCGTTTGCAATTACATTATGATCTGTTCACGTTCTATTTTGAACGCTACACAAAACACTCACCACAATATCACAAATCGTTAATTATCTGCCGCTAGGAACCGTTGCTATGCACGGGTACTCGGCTAGTATAGTAAAGTGAGGATAGATTGGAAATAGTGGAAACAGTAGAAAGTATTTTGTAAGCTATAATGGTGGCAAAAGTCACGAATCATATTTTGGTATGTTTTGTTTTCCAAAATTATTTGAGTCCCCATCTTTACAAAATCACCATTGTACCGCTAAATTTTTTTGCGCATGAAATGAATAAGGAAGAGGATCCTCTAAATAAGGGCATAACATTGATGTGAGTGTGATACCTCCGTTATTTATGCTTTGGTAACTCTAGTTCATCATGACATTAAAGATGAAAACTCTATTATATGATATGCCTCTGTTTTGTGCAAATAAAATAACATGGTTGTGATATTACTGACATAGATATAGGAGTCAAGGAATCACTTGTTCAAATAAAATAACATGGTTGTGACATTACTGACATATATCAAGGAGTCGAGGAAATGAGGAATCACTTGTTCATGTCATTCGTACTGAATATAACATACAACATACAAACATATTGTTGTCTTCTTAAAGGTAGCATCGTTGAAGAAGCTAAAGTTTGACACAATGATTAATACATGCATTAAAAGTTCAAATATCATCAGATTCACAAGTTATAACTTACGAAAGGAGTATGATATGATGTATTCATTTATATTTGGAAACTCGTGCGGTTCTTCGGTTCCGGAACCGATACCCGCGGTTCCGGACCGAACCGAACCGAGAACCGAAATTTGAAATATCTAAGAACCGAGAACCGAACCGCAGTTCTAAAATGCGGTTCGGGTTGGGTCGGTTCCGGTTCGGTTCTCGGTTTCGGTTCGGTTCTCGGTCCATATGCTCACCCCTATTGGCATGTACTTCTTTCCCATTTCCATCAACATTACTAGAATTTTCTTTAATCAAAGAAGTCAGTTTAGAAATCTGTTCATCAGAAAAAGTAGAAGTGGAACTAGAACCAACCGAATTGTTATTATTTATAAATCTTTTATTGGAATTCTAAGTACCCTGATTATTATTACTGTTATTATTCCTTCTATTCTTTCCAAAATCAGCAGGGTACCCAATGAGTTTAAAGCATCTATCAGCAGTATGTCCATTAAAGCCACAATGTTCACACACAAAGGTAGGACCACTAGCAGTCCTCCTATTATCATTAGATCTAGAAGTATTAGTAGGTCTTGAGGCATTACCAGAGGTTTGGGGCCTCTGAGAATTACCTCTATTGGGCACACTGGAGTTAAACACAGTTGACTGAGACCTTTGAGAAGTCCCACCAACTGAACCAGTTACCACTGATCTGTGAGATTCCTCACTAGAAATAATGGCAAATGCCCCCTTCACATCAGGAATAGGGTCTCTAGATAAGATATTACTCCTTATTTGCATATAAGAATCATCTAGTCCCATTAAAAACTGCATTAGTTTCATTAACTGATTATGTTTTTTAAAATCCTCAGCAGCATGACAAGTGCATCTAGGTAATTGAATTAAAGCATCAAATTGTTTCCACAAAGTGCTCAACTTATTAAAATACTGAGCAATAGAACAACTGTAAAACCCAGAAATTCTGAACACGTAAAATACCCAAAATACCCCCTTCAATCTAAAACTTACGAAATACGAATAATAATTGTAACCTAAGTATTTTACGCGGTAATAATTGAGCAAATATACATTACGATAAATAAAAACTTATGATAATAAAATTGTATCGCGTTTTGTCCGATATCACACGTTACGAATATTGTATAGACCGATGCCTTTTTATTTTTGTAACACACTTTTACTTGTGAAACATGGTAAGTAAAATCAACATGTAATCATCTCTTAAATCATTCCCTAATTTGGCCCAATCAATCACCTAATCAATAATAAATTTCGGCCCTAAATAACCTCCCAAATCACACTCTAATTTGACTCAATCAACCCATGATTCACGGCACTTTACCAAGTGATAAACTCTCAAATCATTTTCTTATTAAACAATACTTATTTCTTCCATGTATCCCACTTCAAAGCTTTGAAAAACAAAACACACATCTAGCACACAATAAACAAAACCGATCCATTTCTTTTGAAGATCAGAAGACAATAACGATAGTGGTGATCGTGGGATGTATAGCTCGAAGGATTCTGATTTAGTTTTATAAGGTTTCGTTCACTTGGGATATAGATCTTGTTCTCGTTCNATATACACACAATGGAGGAAATATTACACTAAGTATTCGGAGATTACATGCATGAATTTACTACAACAAAATGATATATGTATTATGTATATATTCCATTATGATTATTAACGTCAAGATTGTAAAAGGCATATTAATTAGCTATATAAAATGTAGTAAGGGAATCTAATTACAGGCTATATAGGATGAATAAAACTAGAGTATTCCACCAATGAAGATGAATCTATGCATGAATTAGTTTTATATAACTGATATTAAAATTGTTTAGGATGTTTCATATTAAGTTGGGCATTCCTATTTGTTGGGCATTCCTATTTGTTCTACTTCTCTATGGTTCTTATTATCTTGTCATCTCTCATGTGATTAACTTATGCTTGCTTTATTTCTTTTGCTTACACTTATGACTCATTTCATTTCGTTGATTGTTTGATATCCATTATCCGTATTTCCTTTGATCATATTCCATGTTTCCATATTCTTGATTTCTATCTCAGCAGGTTCGCTTGGACATATGTCGTATTCACCTTCGTTTTCCTTTGGTTATTAGTTTTCGTTTGTTTATATCTGTTCACTGGGCTTTTTAAGCTCAGCCGCATTTCTTTTCCTGTGGCAAGTTTTTAGAAGGAAGCTGGGTTGGGTGAAGAGTGCTTAGGAGCTCTTAGTGGACTACACTGTTGATAGCTCCCCATGGATTAGAGATAGACTTAGAGATTTCCTTCTTGGTTCTTAACTTGTAATTAATTTGGAAGTTGAAATGCTTAGAGTTAGTCCCTTATCTTTTCTTTAGAACTGTTTTGTGAACCTTGTATTATTAATGTTTTCCGCTTGCTTATGTTCTGATTTGACCCCATAATGTTACACTTTAGCCTTTCTCGGGTTGGGGTGTTACAATTATGGTATCAGAGCCAGGTTTGATCGGCGGATTCAAAACCCGTAGAGCTTAGGCTACGACCTGTGAGTGTTAGGCCCACTAGGTTTTGCACCATAGGAGTTATGAAACAACCTTTGAGAACTTGCTTTAGGATTTCCACTCTGAAACTTAAGTTATGACCGATGAGGATTGGGTAGACTATAGAGCATTTGTTTAAGTATCCTTGCTTCCGCATCACTCTGATTCGTGGTTTGCTTTTAGCCTTTTAAGAATTTCTCCTCCCGGAGATTTGAAACTCATTATTTTGCACAACATGAGATTAGTGACCAAGTAAGTTTAGAATGAGCTGAGAATGCTGCGGTAATGTTTGACACTACATAAGCTTCATCCTCTTTTGATTTCAACATCTGTTTCATTGTTTAACCATTTAGATGTCTCTTCGATCCTTCTTAGAATTTCTATGATCATGATGTGTTTGATACACTCTGTGAAATCTCTTGCTTTCGATAAGCATATTTAAGTTTTTCCCTACACTGCTAGATTTTTGCTTTATCCATTCTATTCCTATGAGAAATCTTGTGGTGATTAACCACGAGAATAGGAATGTCTCCCTCATTTATGAATGATAAGATTCGCTATGTTGATCTGTCTTTCCTTGGAATGTTAACTTCGATGTTATTCTGGTATGGATTAGTTGACCGGGCATCAAGATGCTAACTACTGTCATACTACGTCTCACCTTTGGCATTTGAACCACTCTGATTTATTTTACCATGATTCCCGATTGTTAAACTTTTGTTATCCTTACCACCCTGGAAACTCATGCGTTACTTTCGCGGTTGTGAAGTTTTCCTAGCATCTATTCTTGTTTCCATGGGATGAATCTCACTTGAGAGTCAATTGGCAATCGGAATTTTTCCGATGTATTCCCGAATGAACCACCAAGATTTACATCGGGTTGTGAATTTTATTTAACATAGCACTGAGAGATTGTTTAGTCACGACTCGAGGTTGAATATGATTTCCATAAACGCATGTTTATATGATGCAAGTATTATGACGCCTGGCCAACGTAATAATAATTACATCATATAACTTGAACTTATGGGGATCATGGGATATCTTTGAGAAGTGCTTGAGAACAGTAAAATTTTGATGAGTCAGAACCCTATCCGTTTAAGAACGATGTTTTGCCTGATTTTGAAACCCCATATTGAACAGCACCAGCCAAATTGAGAGAACTGGAGGAGTGGCAACCAAAAGCTATGAAACGGTTTGTTTGTCTTAGTGTATCTCTTTGGAGTGCTTCAGTTTTATTCGCAATAAAGAAGGATGAGAGCAGGAGACTTGTATTGACTTCTGTAAGCTGAACCGTATTTTTGTTAGAAACCATTATTCCTTACCTTGAATTGACGATGTATCTGATCAATTTTAGTACGCGGATTTTTCCTTTAGATGGATTTATGGCTTGAAGTATTCTTAGAATTTCCTTTCATATTCGTAACGGCCTTTATGATTATTAATGATGCTAATGGTATTAGCTGATACTCTGACTGTTTTATGGACGTGATGAATCGTGTTTTCGTGATTACTTAGACAAAGTTATCATAGTATGACATCTCAGTACATTTAGAGACAAAGAAGAAACATGAGAATCATTTTCGTATTATGTGAAAATATGAGGATCATTTGTATATTCTGGAAGTATGACATTGGTAAAAAGATGCTCACGACATGAGAACGGAGTTTTGGAAAGCTGAAATAGAAATTAGCCTCCATACCTTCAAGTGAGTATCAATTTTTGGACGATACAAGAAGGGACGTGGTTATGCCCTTATGCAACCCGGGGAAGTTATTGCTTATGCATTATGACAACTAGAACCGTTTGAGGAGAATTATTCAATAGCGTGACTTGGAGTTGACGGCAGTGGTGTTGCTCTCAAGATTTGAAGACATACCTTACATGGAGATTGAATCTAATTACAGATATTAGGAAGCTCAGAAGTAAGATGACGAACTATGATATGTGAAGACTGGAAAGAAATATGTTATGATTGAGATACATTTCTACTTTTTCTATACCTATTGGTTGTACTAAGATGTATAAGGGATCTAAACAGGATTAGAAATTTTCATGAACCTGGTAACGAAATCTCCACGCACACTTAAAAAGAATGACATAATTTTCACTTTTGCCTCTTAGAATGTGTATTCAGTTAGCAAGTTGGCATTAATCCTCCGGTAGAATATTTCTCAATTACTTAGCGCACCTGCAGTGATCGTGTCAGAGATTTGCGTTGCTACCTCACAATACCAAGGAGAACTACTGTAGGCTTGAGGGACCAAACTCAAGTATATGAATGCTTTTCACCGACAGACTGATGGATAAGCAGAACAACTATTCGGACTTGGAGGAAGTGTTGAGCAGGAAGTTGACAAGTGTATGGTCTGATTGTGTTTGCTCATTAAGATCGATGGCATACAAGTGACAAAGTTTGTCCTTTCAGATAGTGTATGAACGGAAATGTAGAACACCTTCGGTTGAATTAAGTCGAGAAGCCGCTCATTGAATGTTTGGAGTTGATTACAATGACTGATGGATTTGTTGTCATTGTGGAAGAGGGAGTTTGAAAGTTTAGACAGGAATTTGTGTGTCCCGTATGATGTTTCCATACAGAAGAGTTAGACGTGTTGGCATTTAGGAAGCCTTGGTTCATGATACATTAGTCCTAAGATTCATTCTATCCGTACGGTTATCCTACCTATCCCATTATACATTCTGATATGATTCGATACTCCGATTTATGCTTAGTTAATCGTTAATTTAATTAGGTTACCAACCTCTTTAGGAAACTTTTGGTATCACTGATAATTCGATATATACTCCTCTGATTTTAGCAAGATCCTTAGTTCGTTCAGAACCTGATTCGATTTGCGAAGTTTTCTATCATCTAGTTTCACTTACGTATTCCTTCCAGATTCATCTGATGTTCATATATCTCTTTGTGATTTTACGACGATCATCTGTTCATGTTCATTTCGTATTTGTTGGATCAGATTTGTTTATGTGGAGAGCCCGGGGCTATCCTATTTTATTCAGCTCGAGTTATGAGAAACTTTTCCATTTGTTATATTTCCTTGGAGAAACTATTCTGAGCAAGTTAATCACTTCCTTTTCATTTCGTGAATTGGTACGTTTCCGTTTGATCTCTTCATTTCAATTTCGCGAACGAAAATTTCTTTTTAGAGGGGAAGAATTGTAAAACCCGGAAATTCTGAACACGTAAAATACCCAAAATACCCCCTTCAATCAAAAACTTACGAAATACGAATAATAATTGTAACCTAAGTATTTGACGCAGTAATAATTGAGCAAATATACATTACGATAAATAAAAACTTATAATAAAATTGTACGCGTTTTGTCCGATATCACACGTTACGAATATTGTATAGACCGATGCCTTTTATTTTTGTAACACACTTTTACTTGTGAAACATGGTAAGTAAAATCAACATGTAATCATCTCTTAAATCATTCCCTAATTTGGCCCAATCAATCACCTAATCAATAATAAATTTCGGCCCTAAATAACCTCCCAAATCACACTCTAATTTGACTCAATCAACCCATGATTCACGGCACTTTACCAAGTGATAAACTCTCAAATCATTTTCTTATTAAACAATACTTATTTCTTCCATTTATCCCACTTCAAAGCTTTGAAAAACAAAACACACATCTAGCACACAATAAACAAAACCGATCCATTTCTTTTGAAGATCAGAAGACAATAACGATAGTGGTGATCGTGGGATGTATAGCTCGAAGGATTCTGATTTAGTTTTATAAGGTTTCGTTCACTTGGGATACAGATCTTGTTCTCTTTCGTTTCGTATTATCCGATCATGAGGTACTCCCCTAACCCGTTTGATGTTCTTGTTACACGACTAACATAATTCTTCATATACTTATACGATCACTAACATGTTCTAGGTTCGTCAATAAAACTTATACGAAGATAAATATGCATGTCACGTAAATTCTTAAACGACTTATATATGTTGATCACTTAAATTCAATTTGTTTCATTGTACGAATTATAACTTGGTCACGTAAAAGAAATCAATGAGCAACTAGCATGCATGATCACTTAATTAGTTTTGGTTTCATTAATAAGTGGAATACACGTGGAGAAGATTCATATGGCACAAACACAATTCGTGTATAGCAACCTGGTGTCATAATCTAGAAATACAAATGTTAAGTGTCGAGTATTATGGCTATGTTTGAGTCGTGAGTTATGACGTTTATGTCGTGTATATTTTGGGACGTGTATTGTGGCTGTTTATGCCGTCCCTAAATAGCTTATAAAACGCACCCTAATAACCGGATAAAAACTAATCGGTCCACGTGACATATGTTTTAAGAATCGCATGCATACATGCTACATAAAAGCAGACTTACTATATATATACTATATATATATATATATATGTATATATATATATATATATATTATAGTATATATAGTGATATATATATATATATATATATATATAGTATATTATATTATATATATATATATATAATACTATATGGGTATATTATTATATATATATTTCGTGTTAGCAACTGGTGTGCATAATCTAGAAAATACAAATGTAAGTGTCGAGTATTATGGCTATTTTGAGTCGTGAGTTATGACGTTATGTGGTGTATATTTTAGGACGTTGTAATTTCGTGGCTGTTTATGCCGTCTCCTAAATTAGGCTTATAAAACAGATTTACTCACCTCCTTTTTTTTTTTTATACTTC
>LBNU01016230.1:32722-63137 GCA_014162995.1 Artemisia annua
CTGCGATATAACAAAATACATAAATGCTTTTGATAACTGTGTTATTTGTCATGATAACTTTACATGAATTGTTAATGCTTCTTACGCCATCTTAACATGAAAAGTTTATTGCTTTGAAATATTAATGGTGTATCATTCTATAGAAGAAAGTTTCAAGGATGTTTATTGGTTAGAGCTAATGGATACCGATTTGCAAGTAACCAAATAAACTAATAGCCTAAAAAATAAAATTAAAACAAACGTCCTAAAACATAAATTTACGTTAACTAAAACCATCCAAACTATACATTCTACAAGTCAAGCCCGCCCCATCGGCGGGCTTAAACAGTCTAGTAATATATATATATTATATATATATTATATTAATATATATATATATATATATATATATATATATATATATATATATATATATATATATATATATATATATATATATATATATATATATATATATATATATATGGGGCCATTCATGTGAGAAATCAAATTTATGTGAGAACGCGAGAAGAGATCCTAGCCATCCATCTAACCCCTCCCTTTTTTTTAGATCTAATGGCCTAGATTAATCCATATACTAAAGTTTTTAATTAAAACCCATCACTAACTAATCACTAACTAATATATATAAAAAAAAACACACATATCCCACATACTTGAGGTGAAAATAATACGATCCTCTCCAATCCAACTACTTTCAACAAACTCCGATCATAACCACCACTACACCGCCGGATCACCGCCGTTCAAACCACCTCTGTTCAAACCACCATTACACCGCCTAATCGAACGGCCACTACACCGCCACAAATATAGCTCCTACTGAATCACCATCGCTTCCAATCTCCACAAACCACAACAACACAAACCGCCATTGGAGTACCAATTGCCGCCATAGCAGCACCTTTCTATCATTAATATTGATCATCTCCTTGAGCGCATAGTTGCCATTGAAGGTTATTAGGTTAAAATTTTCTCTTCAGAAGGTTAAATTCTTACACTTTCATCATCATTCACATGTTTGTAATCGGTGTTCAGTTTGACGATTGCTTGTAATAGTTATTCATTTAATACTTTTATTGCTATCATTGCATCAAATTGATTCAAGTTTATAATGCATGTCAACTGTTTGATGAAATGCCTGAACCAATATAAGCTGTGAATTTTATTTGTTAATTCATTGTTTTAGTAGTCGTGATAGTACTTACAGTTATGCTTTCTTACCTAAAGATTTAGTTTTTGTTCGACAAAGGTATAGGTGAACGACTTCAATAAGCACATTTACAACTACAAGTATTATAAGATTTGTGAAGAACCTGTGAAAATATACTCTTGTAGCTTTTTAAGGTGCGTGAACAACTTCGTCACATGTGTATACGTCTCGTAGCTTTTTAAGAACTTTGTCACATGTGAAAATATACGTCTTGTAGCTTTTTAAGGTGCGTGTCACATGTGAAAATATATGTCTCGTAGCTTTTTAAGAACTTCGTCACATGTGAAAATATACTTCTCGTAGCTTTTTAAGATGTGTGAAAAACTTCTTCACATGTGAAAATATACTTCTCGTAGCTTTTTAAGATGTGTGAAAAACTTCTTCACATGTGAAAATATACATCTCGTAGCCTTTTAAGAACTTCGTCACATGTGAAAATATACGTCTCGTAGCTTTTATTCACACGCGAAGAAAAAATATTTGCTCTAGTATAAATGTACGTGTATTTATTAGTGAAGAAAGTTTATTCACACGCGAAGAACAAAAATATTTGCTCATGTATAAATGTATACGTATTTATTGGTGAAGAAAGTTTTATTCATGTATCTTTCTATTGATCTTGGTGTTGTTCTTTTGGATATAGTTTTGTTCCAGATGACCATTCTCACGGTAACTCATTTCTTTACACACTTTATCATATCTTTACATTTTTTTCTATTAAGAAATCAAGTGTATGTATATGAGGTTATTATATTTGTATTATCAGCTTATGCATTTAGTTAGTCAAAGGTCCATATTCACCGTCGCCGGATAACCTTATATTCCATTTACCCATTTACCTTATGCATTTAGCTCTTCTTTCATATTTTATATTATTGTGAGACTGAAATATTTTTGTGGTCTTGTATTATTCTGTTAGGATGGATTGGAAGGATGAAGGTGGTGGTTGTGATGTGAGGAGGAACCCGTTCGTTAGTTTTTCTGATACTGAGTCTGAGTCTGAGGGTTTTGTTGGTGACGATGTTAAGGATGGGAAATGTGAGGTTGCGAAAGTGAAGAGGGAGCCGGATGTGAAGACGCAGAAAGGGGCGTGTTATAGGTGTTTAAAAGGAAGTTGGTTTACGGAAAAAGAGGTTTTGTATAGTTTGTAATGCGCGGGGTCTATGCCTGAAGGAAGAAAGTGTGTTACTTGTATTGGATACTCGATTGATGAGTCAAGGCGGTTTCTGAGAAAGAATACAGGTATAGGACCTGGTGCTGGAAGTGTTGCTGCCAAAATGAAAGCTTCAATAATGGTGTCTAAAGTTGTGAACAAGGACGAAGAGTATGATAAACCAGCATCCGAACCAAATGTTAAAGATGATGGCTTGGAAGAGCTTGACACCACAGAAACCGAAGATCAAATTATTGCAGACGAGGTTGAGTCAAGAATGAGCCCTGAATCTGAGATATTGATAAATTCTGAGTCAGAAAATGGCAACACCTCACAATCGTTTTTGCAAGTAGATCATACTTCGGTTGCAGAGTTGCCTGCTACTGTGACTTCCCCATTTCCAGTGCAAGATTCACCTGGTGAGAGCCCAATGTCATGGAATTCTCACACCAATTACCCATTCTCTTTTAATCACGAGGCTTCTGATTTTGAATCTCCCATGAGGAGCCCTGCATCTTGGAATCTACAACCAACAGAAGCCGATGCAGCTCGAAGAAGGAAGAAATGGGGGATTGTTAAGAAATCTAGTCCCATAGCCAACTCTTCTGGCCTACAATCTCGCAAGGATATGGCCAAAGGATTCAAACGGTTGCTGAAATTTGGAAGGAAAAGTCGCCACACTGACAATTTGTCTGACTATATCTCTGCTACAACTTTTGAGTTCCTAAGGCGACGATGACACTAAAGATGGAAGACATCTTGCTAATCGGACATCAGAAGATCTGAGGAAGTCAAGAATGGGATACTCACATGGTTTCAGCGAGAGCGATTTTTATGGTGATGAAGGTGAGCCTACTTTTCTTAGTACTTCCTCTTTTCTATGTCACTATAATTAAATGCACGTTTTCCCCACTGCAGTCAACACATTGCAGAGTTCCATCCCAGCACCTCCATCGAACTTCCGATTGAGGGAAGATCAACTCTCTGGAAGCTCCATGAAAGGTACTGCTTCTACATATTAGTGATAGTAACTTTACATTTAAAAGCAATGGTCTAATACTCTAATTATCTGGCAAAGTCTTCAAAAAGTTAACATTCAGTCGAGTCTATGGTCACTTGTGATGAGTTTTGAATCAAATTTAAGAAGTTCAAATTTCGGGCACGAATGAGATGTTCTCAGAGGTCTCAGCACAAGTTTCAGTTTTATTTATATAATTATCAGTCTCCGGTTTGCCATTTGGTGCTTCATTTTTGGGACTGCTTGGAGAAGAAACATCAGCCTTATCACCTAGTGAGGAACTCCATCTTCTAAGTATGCTTTTGTTTGCACCTACAGTTACACTTGACGTTTTCGTCTTCTGAATTTCTACACCTTGTTCTCTCTGTTTACTTTCAAACAGACTGATTTTATCTTGCCCCCTCATTTTCAATACATTGTTCTTAGGGGGTCTTTTTGAATCTTTCTCTTCACTACTGTTACCAGCTGCATCTCAGAGAGATGCATCTTATGTACTGGAAAATAGTTGAGACTCTTAATACTAAGTGCAGCTGAATCTGGTGTGGAACAGTGCTTTGGTTCTCAGAAATCATTCAATGTAGCAACAACCGAGGCGCTAGCAGCCTCTGAAACTGAATCAAGTGAAAACTTAAGCACGGGGTTGCATCCCCTCTTATCCGAGGAATTGAAGGCAATTTCCAAATGTGCCCTGGAGCTGAAGAACTCCATCAGTCCTTGTGGAAGCATTGTGAGTTTGTTTATTTGTTTTTTTTTTCCTTTTTTTGGTATTGATGTTTGAAAGCTATATTGTTATTATTATATGGTTATTCCAAATGTAATATATAGGTTGATATAGTGCACCATGGTCACCATATATGATGTAGTTGCAGCCTTTATTACTGCCAAATTAGAACTTTTTTGCTATCAGCTCAGCAGTTAGGTTAATTAGAAATGTTAAGTCAATGAGGAAATTTCTTGATGAACAGCTGGATAAATATGTACCCGTGATTTTCTTTTTTCCTCGCTTCCTCTTGTGGGGGTAAGTTATTATGGAGAGTGTTTGTCATGTTTTCATATACCATTGTAGCTACATCTAGTTTGAGTGATTGTCAACTGATAGAACTCGAGTACAGGTAATGAACAAAAACACCCCAAAATAGCAATTATCTATGTAAGTCGTCAACTTAGGTTCCTCACCCATTAAAGTTACTAGTTCTAGTCCTGAACTACAAAACTAATATCAATACTCAAAATATTTTACTTCGGGTTTAACATTGACACTCCCCAAATCTGTAAAAGTCCCTAAGAAAGTACTTCACAGTTTATTACTCTATAAGTGTTTTGTTAAAGGATACATAAATGTAGGATCTGCAAAGGAATTCAATAATTTATCTGAATTATGTGCATGTAAACCAGGCTCATGCATAGGCTTGTGGGAATATGCTATTTTTGTGTTATTAATTCCTCTCAGCTGTGCTCTTCAAAAATTCATAAACCTGATTTCTTGTACCTTGGTTGTTGCTCTCAGGATAGCTATGTTGCTCCTATGAAAATCATCAGCGATATTCAATCTTTGTTAATAGCAGCTATGTCTCATATAGCAAAGATATGCTTCTTTAAGAAATTCTTAGGAGTAGACGATCTGGATGATAAAGAAAGAAGGAACAAACACTGTTTTGTAGATGCTGCCATTGCATTTTTCAGACTTCAGCATCTGAATCCAAATGTTCCTCTAAAAATTCAAGTATGCATATCTTTTACTCCTGTGGAAGCTGATTTATCTTAGGATCAGGAGGCTTTGGCACTGTATTCTACGGTAAATTGAGTGATGGAAAAGAAATTGCGGTCAAGCTTCTTGGAAATAGCAATATTCAACAGGAAAGAAGGAATTCGCAAATGAGGTAAATTAATCATTGTTTATTCAATTTTACAAAGGTGAGTCTTCTGTCAAGAATACATCATAGAAACTTAGTAAAGTTCTATGGATTTTGTCAAGAAGGAGAGAAGGATATCCTTGTTTATGAGTTTATGCACAATGGAACACTCAAAGAACATCTATATGGTACGTTCCTGATTTTATTTGGCTAAAGTTTGAATCTTGTTTTCTTGATCAAGTAATTAACACATGGTTGTTTTAAAAATAGGACCTTTAGCAAAGGAACGAAAAATGAAATGGCTCGAGCACCTCGAGTTTGCTGACGATGTTGTCAAAGGTTTGTATGCTAGGATCAATAACTAAAATTACTTGAAATATATATATTAAAGCTACATTTGCTTGTTTTAGGGATTGAGTACCTTCATACTGGTTGTATCCCTTCCATTATCCATAGAGACTTAAAATCAAGCAACATACTTCTTGATAAAAACATGAAAGCCAAAGTTTCGGATTTTGGCCTCTCAAAACTTGCAATTGATGGGATTTCACATGTCTCAAGCATAGTTAGAGGCACAGTTGGCTATCTTGATCCTGAGTACGTCATTGTTCGCATATTCTCTCATTTCAGAAACTATTTTACTATTTTTCCGCCTAATGCTTTGTATTACTTGTGATTTGTAGATACTATATCTCAAATCATTTGACAGAAAAAGGCGATATCTATAGTTTTGGGGTCATCCTTCTTGAGCTTATCTCCGGTAAAGAATCAATTTCCAATGAAAGTTTTGGTATGAATTGTCGCAACATTGTTCAATGGGTAAGTTTTGTTAGGACCCACACGCGAAGAAAAATGTATATATACTCATGTATAAACGTACACATATTTACCAGTGAAGAAATTTATTCACATGCGATGAAAAAAATATATGCTTATGGATAAATGTACGTAAAGGTGTATGCTCATGTATAAAGTACATTCATTTACTAGTGTTTATTCACACGCGAAGAAAACTATATGCTCATGTATAAATGTATGTGTATTACTAGTGAAGAAAAGTTTAGTCACACGCGAAGAAGAAAGTATATGCCCATTTATAAATGTACATGTATTTAATAGTGAAGAAAGTTTATTCACATGCGAATAAAAAAAAAGTATATGCTCATGTATAGATGTAATTGTATTTACTTTTCAAGAAAGTATATTCACACGCGAAGAAAAAAAGTACATGCTCATGCTTAAATGTATTGTATTTACTAGTGAAGAAAGTCTATTCACATGCGAAGAAAAATGTAAATGCTCGTGTATAGATGTACATGTATTTACTAGTGAAAAAAATGTATTCACACGCGAAGAAAAAAATATATGCTCATATGTTTTTTATTCACACGCGAAGAAAAAATGTAAGTGTATTAACTAGTGAAAGAAAGTTTGTTCACACACGAAAAAGTGTATATGCTTATGTATAAATGTACGTGTATTTTATAGTAAAGAAAGTTTGTTCACTCACGCAGAAAAAATATATGCTCATGCTTAAATGTATTGTATTTACTAGTGAAGAAAATTTATTCACATGCGAGGAAAATTGTAAATTCTCATGTATAGATGTACATGTATTTACTAGTGAAAAAAAGTTTATTCACACGTGAAGAAAAATATATATATATGCTCATATATTTTTTATTCACACGCGAAGAAAAAAAAATATCTCCTATTTTTGCACTTTTAGTATAAAAAATACAACAAAGCTCAATCCTTACTCATAATTTTTACGCGCGAGAATATTCATACAGAACTTAAATAATTGTTTATTAAACATCAAGATCTCCTATTTTTACACTTCTTGTACAAATAGTACGTTAGTAAGATCAAAGCTTCAATACTTACTCATAATTTTCACGCGCGAAGATAAGCTTACAAAACATAAATAATTGTCTATTAAACATGAATATTTCCTATTTTTGCACTTCTAGTATAACAAAACATGCTAGTAAGATCAATGCTTCAATCATTGCTCATAATTTTCACATGTGAAGATATTCTTTCAAAACGTAAATAATCGTCTATTAAACATCAATATCTCCTATCTTTACACTTCTAGTATAAAAAATTTGCAAGTAAAATCAATGCTACAATCCTTGCTCATAATTTTCACATGTGAAGATATTCTTACAAAACTTAAATAATCGTCTATTAAACATCAATATCTCCTATTTTTCACTTCTTGTATAAAAAATATGCTAGCAAGATCAAAACTCCAATCCTTCCTCATATTTTTCACATGTGAAGATATTCTTACAAAAACTTAAATAATCATCTATTAAACATCAATATCTTCTATTTTTCAACTTCTAGTATAAAAAATATGCTAGTAAGATCAAAGATTCAATATTTGCTCATTAATTTTCATGCGCGAAGATATTCTTACAAAACATAAATAATGGTCTATTAAGCATCAATATCTCCAATTTTTGCACTTCTAGTAGAAAAAATATGCGAGTAAGATCAATGCTTCAATCCTTGCTAATAATTGTCACATGTGAAGATATTCTTACAAAACTTAAATAATCGTATATTAAACATCTATATATCATATTTTTGCACTTCTATTATAAAAAATATACTAGTAAGATCAAAGATTCAATCCTTGCTTATACATTTCACATGCAAAGATATGCTTAAAAAATTTAAATAATCGTCTATTAAACATCAATATATCATATTTTTGCACTTCTAATATAAAAAATATGCTAGTAAGATCAAAGCTTCAACCCTTGCTTATAATTTTCACATGTGAAGATATTTATTACAAAGTTTAAATAATCTACTATTGAACATCAATATATCATATTTTTGCATTTAGTATAAAAAATATGCCAGTAAGATCAAAGCTTCAATCCTTGCTCATAATTTTCACATGAGAAGATATTCTACAAAACTTAAATAATCGTCTATTAAGCATCAACATCTTCTATTTTTCCACTTCGAGTATCAAAAATATGCCAGTAAGATCAAAACTTCAAACCTTGCTCATATTTTTCACATGTGAAGATATTCTTACAAAAACTTAAATAATCGTATATTAAACATCAATATCTCCTATTTTTCCACTTCTAGTATAAAAAAATATATGCTAGTAAGATCAAAGATTCAATATTTGCTCATTAATTTTCACGCGCAAAGTCATTCTTACAAAACTTAAATAATGGTCTATTAAGCATCAATATCTCCTACTTTTGCACTTCTAGTAGAAAAAAAATGGTAGTAAGATCAATGCTTCAATCCTTGCTAATAATTGTCACATGTGAAGATATTCATACTCAACTTAAATAATCGTCTATTAAACATCAATATATCATATTTTTGTACTTCTAGTATAAAAAAATATGGTAGTAAGATCAAAGCTTCAATCCTTGCTCATAATTTTCACGTTTGAAGATATTCTTACAAAATTTAAATAATCATCTATTAAACATCAATATATCATATTTTTGCACTTTTAATATAAAAAATATGCTAGTAAGATCAAAGCTTCAACCCTTGCTTATAATTTTCACATGTTAAGATATTTATTACAAAGTTTAAATAATCTACTATTAAACATCAATATATCTTATTTTTGCATTTAGTATAAAAAATATGCTAGTAAGATCAAAGCTTCAATCCTTGCTCATAATTTTCACATGTGAAGATATTCTTAAAAAACTTAAATAATCGTCTATTAAGCATCAACATCTTCTATTTTTCCACTTCAAGTATCAAAAATATGCTAGTAAGATCAATACTTCAAACCTTGCTCATATTTTTCACATGTGAAGATATTCTTACAAAAACTTAAATAATCGTATACTAAACATCAATATCTCCTATTTTTCCACTTCTATTATAAAAAAATATATGCTAGTAAGATCAAAGATTCAATATTTGCTCATTAATTTTCACGCGCAAAGACATTCTTACAAAACTTAAATAATGGTCTATTAAGCATCAGTATCTCCTACTTTTGCACTTCTAGTAGAAAAAATATGCTAGTAAGATCAATGCTTCAATTCTTGCTAATAATTGTCACATGTGAAGATATTCATACTCAACTTAAATAATCGTCTATTAAACATCAATATATCATATTTTTGCATTTCTAGTAAAAAAAAATATGGTAGTAAGATCAAAGCTTCAATCCTTGCTCATAATTTTCACGTTTGAAGATATTCTTACAAAATTTAAATAATCGTCTATTAAACATCAATATATCATATTTTTGCACTTCTAATATAAAAAATATGCTAGTAAGATCAAAGCTTCAACCCTTGCTTATAATTTTCACATGTGAAGATATTTATTAAAAAGTTTAAATAATCTACTATTGAACATCAATATATCATATTTTTGCATTTAGTATAAAAAATATGCTAGTAAGATCAAAGCTTCAATCCTTGCTCATAATTTTCACATGTGAAGATATTATTACAAAACTTAAATAATTGTCTATTAAGCATCAACATCTTCTATTTTTCCACTTCAAGTATCAAAAATATGCTAGTAAGATCAAAACTTCAAACCTTGCTCATATTTTTCACATGTGAAGATATTCTTACAAAAACATAAATAATCGTCTATCAAACATCAGTATCTCCTATTTTTCCACTTCTAGTATAAAAAAATATATGCTAGTAAGATCAAAGATTCAATATTTGCTCATTAATTTTCACGAGCAAAGACATTCTTACAAAACTTAAGTAATGGTCTATTAAGAATCAATATCTCCTACTTTTGCACTTCTAGTAGAAAAAATATGCTAGTAAGATCAATGCTTCAATCCTTGCTAATAATTGTCACATGTAAAGATATTCATACTCAACTTAAATAATCGTCTATTAAACATCAATATATCATATTTTTGCACTTCTAGTATAAAAAAATATGGTAGTAAGATCAAAGCTTCAATCCTTGCTCATAATTTTCACGTTTGAAGATATTCATACAAAATTTAAATAATCGTCTATTAAACATCAATATATCATATTTTGCACTTCTAATATAAAAAATATACTAGTAAGATCAAAGCTTCAACCCTTGCTTATAATTTTCACATGTGAAGATATTTATTACAAAATTTAAATAATCTACTATTTAACATCAATATATCATATTTTTGCACTTCTAGTATATAAAATATACTAATATGATCAAAGCTTCAATCCTAGCTCATAATTTTCACGTGTGAAGATATATTCTTACAAAGCTTGAATAATCATCAATATCTCCTATTTTTAAACTTCTAGTATACAAACTACGCTAGTAAGAACAAAGCTTCAATCTTTGCTCATAATTTTCACGCGCGAATATATTCTTATAAAACTTAAATAATTGTTTATTAAACATCAATATCTTCTATTTTTGCACTTCTAGTATAAAAAATATGCTAGTAAGATCAAAGCTTCAATCCTTGCTCATAATTTTCACGTGTGAAAATGTTCTTACAAAACTTAAATGATCATAAATTAAACATCAATATCTCCTATTTTTGCACTTCCAGTATAAAAAATATGCTAGTAAGATCAAAACTCCAAGCCTTCCTCATATTTTTCACATGTGAAGATATTCTTACAAAAACTTAAATAATTGTCTATTAAACATCAATATCTACTATTTTTCCATTTCTAGTATAAAAAATATGCTAGTAAGATCAAAGATTCAATATTTGCTCATTAATTTTCACGCGCGAAGATATTTTTACAAAACTTAAATAATGGTCTATTAAGCATCAATATCTCCTACTTTTGCACTTCTAGTAGAAAAAATATGCTAGTATGATCAATGCTTCAATCCTTGCTAATAATTGTCACATGTGAAGATATTCATACAAAACTTAAATAATCGTATATTAAACATCTAGATATCATATTTTTGCACTTCTATTATAAAAAAAAATGCCAGTAAGATCAAAGCTTCAATAATCGTCTATCATATTTTTGCACTTCTAATATAAAAAATATGATAGTAAGATCAAAGCTTCAACCCTTGCTTATAATTTTCACATGTGAAGATATTCTTACAAAACTTAAATAATCGTCTATTAAGCATCAATATCTTCTATTTTTCCACTTCAAGTATAAAAAATATGCTAGTAAGATCAAAACTTCAAACCTTGCTCATATTTTTCACATGTGAAGATATTCTTACAAAAACTTAAATAATCGTATATTAAACATCAATATCTCCTATTTTTCCACTTCTAAAAAATATGCTAGTAAGATCAAAAATTCAATATTTGCTCATAATTTTTCACATGTGAAGATATTCTTACAAAACTTAAATAAGTGTCTATTTAAACATCAATATCTCCTATTTTTGCACTTCTTGTATAAAAAATATGCTAGTAAGATCAAAGTTTCAATCCTTGCTCATAATTTTTCACATGTGAAGATATTCTTACAAAACTTAAATAATCATCTATTAAAAATCAATATCACCTATTTTTGCACTTCTAGTATAAAAATTATGCTAGTAAGATCAAAGCTTCGATCCTTGCTCATAATTTTCACACGCGAAGATATTCTTAAAAAACTTAAATAATCGCCTATTAAACATTAGTATATCCTATTTTTGCACTTTTAGTATAAAAATATGCTAGTAAGATCAAAGCTTCAATCCTTGCTCATAATTTTCACACGCGAAGATATTCTTACAAAACTTAAATAATCATCTATTAAAAATGAATATCTCCTTTTTTTTCACTTCTAGTGTAAACAATACGCTAGTAAGATCAAAGCTTCGATCGTTGCTCATAATTTTCACGCGCGAAGATATTTTTAAAAAACTTAAATAATCGCCTATTAAAGATTAGTATCTCCTATTTTGCACTTTTAGTATAAAAAATATGCTAGTAAGATCAAACCTTTGATCCTTGCTCAGAATTTTCACATGCGAAGATATTTTTACAAAACTTAGATAATTGTCTTTTAAACATCTATATCTCATATTTTTGCACTTCTAGTATAAAAAGTACGCTAGTAAGATCAAAACTTCAATCCTTGCTCATAATTTTCATGCACATAGACATTTTTACAACACATAAATAATCTTATATTAAAAATCAATATCTTCTATTTTTGCACTTCTAGTATATAACATACGATAGTAAGATCTAAGCTTCAATCATTGCTCATAATTTTCACGAGCGAAGATATTCTTACAAAACTTAAATAATCAAATTAAATAATCGTCTATTAAACATCACTGTCTTCTATTTTTTCACTTCTAGTATAAAAAATACACTAGTAAGATCAAACCTTCATCCTTGCTCAGAATTTTCACATTCGAATATATTCTTACAAAACTTAAATAATCGTCTTTTGAACATCAATGTCTCCTATTTTCGCATTTCTAGTATAAAAGTATGCTAGTAAGATCAAAGTTTCAATCATTGCTCATAATTTTCATGCAAAGATATTCTTACAAAAAAAACTTAAACAATCGTCTATTAAACATCAATATCTCCTATTTTTGCAATTTTAGGGTATAAAATATGCGTGTAAGATCAAAGCTTGAATCCTTACCTATAATTTTCACATGTGAAGATATTCTCATAAAACTTAAATAATCATCTATTAAACATTAATATCTCTTATTTTTGCACTTTAGTATAAAAAATATGCTAGTAAAATCAAAGCTTCAATTATTGGTTATAATTTTCACGTGTGAAGATATTCTTACAAAACTTAAACAATCTTCAATTAAACATCAACATCTCCTATTTTTACACTTCTAGTATAAAAAGTACGCTAGTAAGATCAAAGCTTCAATCCTTGCTCATTATTTTAACGCGCGACGATATTTCTTACAAAGTTTATTAAACATCAATATATTCTATTTTGGTGCATCTAGTATAAAAAAAATACGTTAGTAAAATCAAAGCTTAACCGTTGCTCATAATTTTCACGCGCGAAAATATTCTTACAAAACTTAACTGATCTTCTATTAAACATCAATATATCTTATTTTTGCATTTCTAGTATAAAAAATTCGTTGGTAACATCAATGCTTCAATCTTAGGTCATAATAGCAAATTTAGAACACTTAATGAGGCTAAAACTGAAAATCAATTTAAACATTCAATAGTAAAAAACTAAACTGAAAATGGGTCACTGGAATCAAAGTGAGACACTGGAATTATTTATCATCACAAGGAACCTCTTCCAACAAGTCCATAAATCCTTTGCTGTCATTGCTTCAAAATGAAATCCATGAGCTGTTGCTGCTTCAAATCTCGTCTACAGTTCTTTCTTTAAAGTGTTCTCACCAGCACGCTTCTATTTTAGAATTATGGTGTCGAGATCCTTACACATTGGTGTGCTATCAATAACTGCTAAATATTTGCTCACAGACAAACCAAAGTTAGATTATCAATACAGCAAAATGTGAAAACAAAGAAAGTAGAGACGGAAATTCAATCCATTTGCTTAACACCGGTCGATTCAGGTTAATTATCTCCAAAAGCTAAACTGAAAATGGGTCACCTGGTTGAAAGTCAACTAAAAGTGTTTAAATGCGTAAAAGCATTGATTACACCATAATGTATTTCAGGATTCGGTTTATGTTTGACTTTTGATTTAGACTTTGACTTCACAAGAAAAAAATTTATATAAAATAAAAAAGATACACAAGGATACAACGAATTGTAGTCTTCTACACTACAAAACTCTACTTTCAGTACCTAAGTCCTTTGGCAACCTAAAAAAAATGAGCAACATTCTCCTCGGGTGTACCTACTTTAATACCATGACCAAGATTCAAAATATGCTTACCTTTCCCTGCTTTCTTCACGGTATCATTAATCCTATTAGTGATAAATTCTTTTGACCCAAACAGCACACTAGGGTCCACGTTCCCCTGAACCGCTATATCAGTTCCTAACCGCTTCCTGCCTTCAGCCATATCCACGGTCCAATCCAAGCTCACCACATCAACACCAGTCAAAGGTAGTCTCTCGAGCAACCCTCCTGACCCAATATGCATCAAAGGGAGAGTAGGATGAGTTTGTTTAACCGTGTCCACAATTTGCTTCAAGTAAGGGAGACTGAATTCTTCAAAGTCAACAGGGCTGAGCTCTGTTGCCTATGAGTCAAAGATTTGAACAGCTTGTGCACCTTTGTCAGCTTGGTACTGAATGTATTTTGCCATTGAGGAACTGCATTAAGATGAAAAGTTACATCTTATTATCTCTCAGTTTATTATGTTTGACATGGTGAGTTTAACATTTCCTTACAAGAGACTACAAAGTTCTTCCCTATGGTTATACCTAAAATTATGGACACTAATCAATTTTATAATCTTCAATTCATATGAGTATATATGATAACAAACTAATCATTCGTCTTTGACCCACGTTATTCGTAAGAAATATTAAATTTACAAAAAGTATTTCGAGTCAACACAACCCGTTTTGACCATTACCCATGCCCATCCCGTCCATTTTGCCACCCTTACAATAACCTATTTCCATGATTTACATTAAAGCTTACCTGAGCAAGAATAATAACTAAACAGGTAGCACGGAGAATGGTTGACTTTCCACCCATATTTGGTCCAGTCAACAGCAAAGTACGAGGATTGTATCCAAATTCATTATCTCCAAGACACAAGTCATTAGGAACAGGTGTTCCTCCGCTCTCTGCAAGGGCATATCGATGACATAATCCTTTCATGTGAAGTGAGGGTCCCTTAGATCCTTGACTAAAATCCGATGATGACCGAGGAATTATAACAGGTCTTGACATCGCCATGCAAGAAAAGTTTGCAGTGGTAGCAAAAGATGCAAGCACGTCGATACAGTTCAAAGCAAAGATAACTTGAAACCACTCGTTAGCTTTCTCCATAAATAACTCGATAAGAATTGATAGTAGTTCAGCATCTGAGTCCTTAAGTTCATGTGCCTGGTAACACAGAATATGCATTAATTCAGAATTTCAGGTAAATTTCTAATAGGTCAAATGGGCAAAAGAAATCTCTAAGAAAAACTTGTGAATACCTGATAATTTGGGAAATCACTGTCAACAGCTGCCTCAAATTGGGTAAGGAATTTATCGAGGCCATAACTCCCACTTAGCATTGGAAGAGTGAATAGTTTTGATAACAAGGAGAAGACATTATCTTCCTTCTGCAAGAGCATCAATAAATGCATTCCAGCTCGTAGACCTTTAACGAGGAATCCAAATGCTTTCACCTACACCATTATAACCAGAATTGTCATTCTGATCAACAAAAAAAGAGCAAAACCATGAATACTGTCATGTTTTGCTATAATTTGATAAATATGTGTCATATCATGTTAATGAGCTTAGCACTAGAAGAAAAGTAGATAAGTCATATGTTCTAGATTGAGCATAGAGTAATTATAATGCACTACAGATACCAAGATACTCATTTCAACCCATTTACTTATAAAAAAGTGAATTTAGACTATTACTTGTCTCTAACATGTCAAAGTACAAAAATGGATTAAAGAAAACGGGTTGAAACTTGAAAGCAATTCATGGTGTATTACTAATGCTTAAAGCTCCTTAATATTTTATTCCAGACATTAGGCTAAATTAAAGCAATATTGTTACTGTAATCATGTCTGATACGCAAACTAGATACAAAAAAAAATTGGACAAAAAAGGTGGTGGGTCAACCAAAAGTGACCCATTTTCACCCGTCCCAAAAAGTTACCCAAATTGGGCCATTATAAAATCCACCCAACCAGCCATTTCGACATCTCTAGTTACAAATTAGTATTCATAGCTAAATCAATTATCGAACGTAAAAGCAGACAGCTAACTGCACATGGACAAAAGCAAGCACAAAATATAATGCATATATCAACACTGGCAGTAATCACTATGTTAGCCAGTAATACCAATGTTAGCCAGTTTTCAATATTTCCTCAGTTTTCATACCCCAATGTTAGCCAGTAATACCAATTCATTCATATTTTAGCTTGACAAAGTAGTTTAAGTGAACAAGTTATATTTACCCACATCCCTTATAAATATAATGCATATATCAACACTGGCAGTAATCACTATGTTATTGAGATAATATACCTCCTTTAGAGCAAGAAGATGAACAGCTTGAGGCCCGATATTACCATGAATCAAGGTTGATGGAGTAAGCACATTTACTAATTTCCTTTGAATTACCTGCACGTATATAGAAACAGAATATTAAATACTTACTGACACATTATCTAGAAATTAGCAAATATGCCAACAGTTTATTGTAGTATTTTTGTAAAATAAGCAAAATTGAGATTAAGTTGATGAGAAAACTCAATGGAGTGTTGCAGCAGATGGTTTGAGATCTATGAGTGCAAGCGAAAGGGATCCCGAATAATTTTAGAATGGTTTGTTGAATGCAGGATGAACTTGGTTTAAAAGAAGTTTACAGATCTTAGTAACTTACAGTAGTGCCACCTCTCGACTTTGCTTGTTCTGATGTTTCCAACTGTTCTCGCCCAACTTTATACCTGAGATGATTATGTAAAAATGGTGAATAATAATATAATGTAATGCATTATTGTATGTAATAAATGAAGGATTTGACAAAAAATAGAGCACAATCATAGCCTTGACCAATTCAAAACTTTTGTTGCCTACATATCTATGACAGCAACAGTGTGACTATCAGTAACTTACCCACGAGCTAGCAGCTTTTCAACAGCATCATCGATTCCACTCTCGGATATACCAACCTGAGCCACAAGGCAACATACAGATGCTGATTTACCAAAAAAACTCCAAAAGAAAGCAAAAAATATTCCACATTACATTAAACATAGTGAGAGTATACGGTTCAGTTGTAGTGCTTTAGAACTACCTGTCGGCATTTCCCAACACCACTCATTGTCATTTTCCAATCAAGCTCCTTATGTCTAATTTCAGCATCTACTTCATATAGCTCGTAAAATTTGCCCTACAACACCATGAATTTCAACTCAAACAAATCAGACGTGTAAATAAGTATCTGAGGTCAAAATTGAGTGTCTAGACTCCTTCGATGAGCAAATGAGATACAATCATTGTATTTGCATAGTACCAAGAATAGAAACTAAGCATAGATTAGTAAATTTCTGCTACTAATTACATTAGTGCAGACTAGGTAACCCTTCAATAAATTTAAACTAAAAATTAATTAGGAATAACTTAAGTTACAAATAATGCATCTATAGTATTACTTGGGATGCTCTACAAAGTTAATAATGACCATTTTAAAGTATGTTCATATAAAATAAAATAAAAACTTACCACTTTAAAGAAAAAAGAACATCCATATATTCACTCTTGACACTCCAGTACTGTTTCTGAGATGCTGACATTTTTCTCAAAACATCAGGCGGTATATAAAGTGTTCTTTTATCATAAAGAGGATTGCCTGGCCTTCTTCCATTAGCATCTTTTATTTTCGAGGGATGAAGCCAATCAAACTTACTACCCATGTCAGATGCCAGTTCTTCTTTCTTAATTTCAGCTGGTAAATCATGAAAATACTTCGATCTTTTGCTATTGTCAGATGCCAGTTCGGGTTTCTTAATTTCAGCCGATAAATTATGAAAAAACTTCGATCTGTTGATGTTGTCAGTTGCCAGTTCTGGTTTCTTAATATCAGCCGGTAAATTATAAGAAAACTTCCCTCTTTTGCTATTGTCAGATGACAGTTCCGGTTTCTTATTTTTAGCTGGTGAATCAAGAGAAAACGTCACTCTTTTGCTAATTTCATATGCCACTCCGTCTTTCTTACCTTCAGCCAATAAATCATGAGAAAACTTTACTCTTTTGCTATTGACAGATGACAGTTCCGGTTTCCTATTTTCAGTTGGTGAATCAAGAGAAAACGTCACTCTTTTGCTAATTTCAGATGCCACTCGTCTTTCTTACCTTCAGCCGATAAATCATTTGAAAACCTTACTCTTTTAGTACTGTCTATAGAAGAATGAGTCGTAGCTGACCCAAAGTTGAAACCATCCTCTTGAACTCGCTTTAAACGTGGAACCAATGGTCGTGTACCTGGAGTTTCTGGCCCTGTTATATCACTTTCACTGTCTACAAGCAAAGGATGTCTTTCGTCCCCTTCACCAGGAGTCTCGTCTAAATCAATCACATTTTTCATCCTTGGAAAACCAGATAGCAAGCTCTCCTTATCTCTTCCATTTGAGAAACTATTTTTATTAGAACTCAAGCTACTATGTCCGACATCTAAAGTATTCCTGCAGACCATGAGCAAACATCATCAGACTCGATTAATATGAGTGCCAAAATTTATAAATCATGAACCTAATAAAATACATATATCGTCGATAGATAACAACATTAACTTATAAGACATCAATTTGATCTCGCCTACTTTCAAAAACTACAACACTTTAGTTTACTATTGCCACAGAATGTTACTAACATAGATCAACAATACGCTGTTTCGACAAACAAAAGGCAAGGAGGTTTTTCTAACAAATCGAAACAAGCTTGAAATTAACTAGCTAGATGGTTAGGACACAAATAGAAACATGCACGTGGTATTGTTGTTAACAGGATAAAAGAATTGTATTTAACTTCAACCCGTGAATAAAAACTATGTACAAATGCAATAAATGGAAACTAAGTATCACCTCTGCAAGAAGCAATTTGGAGCCAATATTAGTACTTCTAAACTTTTGAAAAATACAATAGAAACTCGTTTTGCTAGCATATCTACATTAGCTATCAAACATGTATAAATGATTATATATAAATGTTGACAACTATTTTTAGTATAAGTAGCATTGCAGCAAACTACTATCACACTACACCTTAGATTGCTTACCTATCATAACATTACTAAATTAACAAAGCCTAAACAATGAACTTTATGGCTGTCTAGTCTCTGTGGGTTACGCATAAACTTTACATTAATGAACTTTTAGACTTTGAATACACTAATAAATAAGGTATCGAATACCTTCACATGTGCAGAAATTTGCTTATAACTCGATTCATGATGATGGCTTGAAATAAGGTATTGAGATTTAAGAGGCTCTAAATAAGGTACCAAATATCCTCACATGTGAAGAAATAAGGTGTCGAATACCTTCACATGTGAAGAAATAAGGTATCACATACCTTCACATGTGAAGAAATTTGCTTTTCACATATAAAAAATAGCTAGGCATTTTATCAAACACATGGTGTGCAATAACAAACCACCGACTAAAGACAAGCTCATATGGATCTATATCATCATCAGCTTCTAAAAAGTCATCTAAATTATTCATCAAAATAACTAAAAAGCATATAAACTAACTCATATTACAAACAATTCAGAAGTTTAGCACTGGACACTTAGATTTGAGTGATTAAAGTGTGAGAATTTGACCTTTTTACGGACTAATTTCAACAAAACAACTGTCAAATTGCAAAATTCAGCACCAGTGAATGTACTCCTGGATGGCATGAGCTGATCGATCATCTTCTTCATTAACTGGGAGGGTTTTTCGTTTTTGATGATGATTATCATCGTGATTATTGATCTGATTGGTGATGATAATCCTGGTAATTGTGCTTAACGGGGTGAATGGTGGTGATCGGTGGTTATGGTGGTGATCGGTAGTTATGGTGGTGAAGGAGATGACGAGACGACAGATCTGGTTTTCTATTTGAGTTTCCGTGTTTGTTACGTGTGATAGAAGTAGAGAGAGAAAAACTGAATAAAATTTAGGAGTGTGGAAGCAAATGAGGATAATACACTTAGACCCCTAAAAATTTCATCCAATATTTACAAAAATGCCATTCCACCCAAAATCAGATTGACTNGAGATTACATGCATGAATTTACTACAACAAAATGATATATGTAGTATGTATATATTCCATTATGATTATTAACGTCAAGATTGTAAAAGGCATATTAATTAGCTATATAAAATGTAGTAAGGGAATCTGATTACAGGCTATATATGATGAATAAAACTAGAGTATTCCACCAATGAAGATGAATCTATGCATGAATTAGTTTTATATAACTGATATTAAAATTGTATAGGATGTTTCATATTAAGTTTTCAAACTTGATAATTACTATGCCTTAAATAGCTTTGAATGTTTTGAAAAAAATAGAGAACATAATATCACTTGGTTAAGTCTGTACGTTTATATAACAATGTCTTGGTTAGCTACATATCCATTTAAATATGGAGGTACCACTTACGCCATAATTCACATTTATAAAAAAATTACTACAGTATATGTTAGTAACCTGTACGTATGGTACTATAAAATGTTTAAAACAAAGACTAGAAATCACCCTAATGATAAGTTGATAAGTTTGTCATTCAACATTATTATATTATGGCTTATTACTATAACCGAATCGGGATCGAAAATAAGAACGAGAATGTTATATGAACGAATGAGATGTGAATATGTAAAATAATCATAATTATCATTTTTAAATTTAATTTGATAGTTTACCTTTTGACCCTAAATTTTACTAAATTGATATATTTAACCCTAAACTACTATATTGGTCATTTTAACACTTAAAGATCATTAAATTGTCATATATACCTTGAAGTAACTAAAAATGAAAAGCCGACTAAAATGAGAAATCTGATTTAAAAATAAGTTATTTATTATAAGACGATCATGAATTCGTGTAGATTCGCTGAAGAAGGAGGTTACTTCCGATCTTTATGTTTATGTGATGTTGGCACTTGCGGTCTAAGGTACAGATATTCTGCCTTTTTAGTAAAGGCCATCCTTCTCTCTTTTGTTTATTGCTTTGATTATGATCCCTTCAGTTAAGCCATTGCTATGTTCCCTTTGTATGATTCTTATTTGTTGATACTTGAAATTGATATGAGCTGATATTCGTTTGCATGCTATACTTCTTCCTATAGCATTTCCTATTTCTATGCCCATTATATGTTTTGCCTTTATGTGTTAGAATTATTAGCCAGTCATGGGGAGTCCATGGCCTTGCCACTGATGCACCAAAAGTATTGACACTATCTGTGGAGGTGGGTTTTTGTCCACAGCGTTCCCTATTATGCTATAGCTATCCAGGCTATATTTATTATTGTATATGTTTACTTAGCCTAGAGCTTTGTGCATATATATCTGTTTTGCAGGGAGCGTATGGATGCATCCTAGGTACTTAGTTTAGTATTATTTGGTGAATGTTTTGGTGTGTGTGCAATACACCCCTTTCACATTTGGTGCAATGGAGGTCATGACTCCTATGTACATTTAGTATATATATTGTTGGGCATTCCTATTTGTTCTACTTCTCTATGGTTCTTATTATCTTGTCATCTCTCATGTGATTAACTTATGCTTGCTTTATTTCTTTTGCTTACACTTATGACTCATTTCATTTTGTTGATTGTTTGATATCCATTATCCGTATTTCCTTTGATCATATTCCATGTTTCCATATTCTTGATTTCTATCTCAGCAGGTTCGCTTGGACCTATGTCGTATTCACCTTCGTTTTCCTTTGGTTATTCGTTTTCGTTTGTTTATATCTGTTCACTGGGCTTTTTAATCTCAGCCGCATTTCTTTTCCTGTGGCAGGTTTTTAGAAGGAAGCTGGGTTGGGTGAAGAGTGCTTAGGAGCTCTTAGTAGACTACACTGTTGATAGCTCCCCATGGATTAGAGATAGACTTAGAGATTTCCTTCTTGGTTCTTAACTTGTAATTAATTTGGAAGTTGAAATGTTTAGAATTAGTCCATTATCTTTTCTTTAGAACTGTTTTGTGAACCTTGTATTATTAATGTTTTCCGCTTGCTTATGTTCTGATTTGACCCCATAATGTTATACTTTAGCCCTTCTCGGGTTGGGGTGTTACAATTATGGTATCAGAGCCAGGTTTGATCGGCGGATTCAAAACCCGTAGAGCTTAGGCTATGACCTGTGAGTATTAGGCCCACTAGGTTTTGCACCATTGGAGTTATGAAACAACCTTTGAGAACTTGCTTTAGGATTTCCTCTCTGAAACTTAAGTTATGACCGGTAAGGATTGGGTAGACTATAGGGCATTTGTTTAAGTATCCTTGCTTCCGCATCACTCTGATTCGTGGTTTGCTTTTAGCCTTTTAAGAATTTCTACTCCCGGAGATTTGAAACTCATTATTTTGCACAACATGAGATTAGTGACCAAGTGAGTTTAGAATGAGCTGAGAATGCTGCGGTATTGTTTGACACTACATAAGCTTCATCCTCTTTTGATTTCAACATCTGTTTCATTGTTTAACCATTTAGATGTCTCTTCGATCCTTCTTAGAATTTCTATGATCATGATGTGTTTGACACACTTTGTGAAATCTCTGGCTTTCAATAAGCATATTTAAGTTTTTCCCTACACTGCTAGATTTTTGCCTTATCCATTCTATTCCTATGAGAAATCTTGTGGTGATTAACCACGAGAATAGGAATGTCTCCCTCATTTATGAATGATAAGATTCGCTATGTTGATCTATCTTTCCTTGGAATGTTAACTTCGATGTTATTCTGGTATGGATTAGTTGACCGGGCATCAAGATGCTAACTACTGTCATACTACGTCTCACCTTTGGCATTTGAACCACTCTGATTTATTTTACCATGATTCCCGATTGTTAAACTTTTGTTATCCTTACTACCCTGGGAACTCGTGCGTTACTTTCGCGGTTGTGAAGTTTTCTTAGCATCTATTCTTGTTTCCATGGGATGAATCTCACTTGAGAGTCAATTGGCAATCGGAATTTTTCCGATGTAATCCCTGAATGAACCACCAAGATTTACACCGGGTTGTGAATTTTATTTGACATAGCACTGAGAGATTGTTTAGTCACGACTCGAGGTTGAATATGATTTCCATAAAGGCATGTTTATATGATGCAAGTATTATGACGCCTGGCCAACGTAATAATAATTACATCATATAACTTGAACTTATGGGGATCATGGGATATCTTTGAGAAGTGCTTGAGAACAGTAAAATTTCGATGAGTCAGAACCCTATCCGTATAAGAACGATGTTTTGCCTGATTTTGAAACCCCATATTGAACAGCACCAGCCAAATTGAGAGAACTGGAGGAGTGGCAACCAAAAGCTATGAAATGGTTTGTTTGTCTTAGTGTATCTCTTTGGATTACTTCAGTTTTATTCACAATAAAGAAGGATGAGAGCAGGAGACTTGTATTGACTTCTGTAAGTTGAACCGTATTTCTGTTAGAAACCATTATTCCTTACCTTGAATCGACGATGTATCTGATCAATTTTAGTACGCGGATTTTTCCTTTAGATGGATTTATGGCTTGAAGTATTCTTAGAATTTCCTTTCATATTCGTAACGGCCTCTATGATTATTAATGATGCTAATAGTATTAGTTGATACTCTGACTATTTTATGGACGTGATGAATCGTGTTTTCGTGATTACTTAGACAAAGTTATCATAGTATGACATCTCAGTACATTTAGAGACGAAGAAGAAACATGAGAATCATTTTCGTATTATGTGAAAATATGAGGATCATTTGTATATTCTGGAAGCATGACATTGGTAAAAAGATGCTGTAACACCCCCAAAATCGGGTCGCAGTGGAAGAAATATCACCGGGGTGCTACTAAATTGGTATCATAACACAAGTACAAAGAACGGTTTTTATCTCAACAATTTAGGATAACTTTCATTATCAAAAATATTCAATTTACATTGTTCAAAAATAGTACGGAAATATAGCCCATAAAAGAATTTATGCGGTCCCAAATATATCAGAGTCATCTATGACCATGCCATGCCATGCCAAAAGCCTTCAACAGTTAGCGATCGCCTTAAACCTGAAAATACATGCTAAAAAGTGTCAACACGAGGTTGGTGAGTTCATAGGTTTGTATAACTAACAATGTAGAGTAAAAGTATGTGAGTTCAATAGTGAGTTTTGTGACCTTTGTGTGGCTCACAATGTCATGAAAATAATATTTACCTTACAGTAAAAATTAGAATTGTGGACCATGAGCAGAGTGTGTGATCATTACAACGAATATAATGTCACATAGAAAAATAGTCTATTACGCTAGCACTAAGTTCATGCAACCGAAGCTAGACAGTTCAGTGCGCTACTTTGTAGCACATAATAATAATAATAGGGGCCCAAAGCGAGTGTTTAACCCAATACACTCGTAATCCGACTTGGTATACGCCCGCATTGACCCGTCTGGCCAATCGAACGGGGGGAGTCACCCCCAATAGATCTATTTATATCAATCGCGCTTCCCAGCATGAACTAACGGTTCATGAAGGTGGGCATAACAGTGGGTTCAGGGGCTTAGGCTAACTACGCAATAGTTTTGAGAAAATAAGGTGTTGTTTGTGGTCCATAATTTGTTTTGCATGTTTCTCCCATATATGATGTAAACACTTGTGTTCGTGAGAAAATAATCGAGCATACAACAATATACACATAAATGCATATGAATAATCAATCAGTATTATAGCAAAGCAGTAGTGTTTGAGTAAGCCATCGTGCATTCAAATAAAATAATCATTGAGTTTAGTTAAAAACGAGCATGTATTCTCCCCCAAAACAGTTGTAAAAAGAGTAAAACAGGGGGTATGAACTCATCTTAGTAAAGCAGTCCGAATAGAGTAAAGTCAAATGATATAAGTGGGTGGCATCGACACGCGACCTAGATTAGTATGGCAAGTTTAGTTTATAGTTTCAGGTTTACGACTCGAAGTAAGTTTAAAAGTGTTAAAGTGTTTGTGTTATTGTTGCTTGTGTGGCAGCATTTAAGTTTAAGTAGTTTTATAAATGTTTGCAAGTATTGGCTCTTGGAAGTGCATAAGTATATAAGTACATAATAACAAAATATCAAAGACGAATAACCCATCGTTTCGACAATAACCGAAAGACGATGTACGGAAAGTAATTTACAATTAAATATTATGCGCTCACGGACTATGAGAATATTGTTGATCGAGTATTTATATATCTAAATGTATATAGGTATGTTTACATATCAATTATTAGTTAAAAGTATCTAAATAATAATTCTTAAGTAGTAGTAGCCTTATTTAAAACATTTGTATTTAAAGAAACTGATATATGTATAAAATTCTTCATTGTCAGTTGTTATAAAAACATGCGAAGTATATATATATACCTTGACAGAAATCGGGCATAACTCGTGTATTGTTTTAGTTGTATGTAGTGACTATGTGTCGCGATGAATAATATACCGTTGTTATTAAAATAAGTTTCGTTTTGAATATATCATTACATGTTATATGGTTTGATGGTTTTGAAAACTTAAGTTTGGATTATAGTTACGGTTTATCATATGTTTATAAAATATGTCTAGTAAAATAGAGTATGTCGTGAAATAATATCGTGAACGAGTTGCGAGATAGGCCGACGAAAATAAGTAATTTAATTCGATTCGTATCCATCCGCGGATACATTGTACTATACTATTTGATTCACCCTTATTTGTACATGAAAGTAAAATGGTAAAAAGAAAATTCAGTTTTGGAAAACTTACACCACGCACACTTTTTGTTTATGTTTCAAAAGCTTTATAACAATTTATTTACCATTCAAAAGCACCCTATTTTGTTGCTTGAATTAAATGGGCTTCGGCCCATACACACCAGTACATGGCAAATCCAAACCCAAAACCAGTTATCTTATTAATCCAATTTCAAAAAAATGAGATTTAGCCATATGTTATATTATATATGTTGTGTCTTACTTGACAACAGCGAGCTAAAAACGTAGTACACGATTTCAAAAACTGATCACCAATTCATTTGGGTGAGGTCTCGACAGCAGGGCAAAAGAGGAAATGGATGAAACTGAGTTTCACTTATTAACACAAAAGCATACTCTATCGCAAACGAGACCGCGAGCAACGTAAGGTAGCAACAAGAAGAAACAAAATAACTACCCAAATGTTGGAGTTGTCTGAAAAGTGAGTTCAACCCAGACCACATGAACCAAATTCTAGTCCAAAACAAAGTCAAACATGTACCATTTTTTTTTTCTATTTAACCTTGGAAGTAGTTATAAAGAAAACAACATAGCAAAACCAATCTCACTCACTATAGGAGCAGTGGGTCGACCACACAAGAAAGCCAACCTCAAACCAATTTACACGCAATCCATTTAACCATTTTAACTATCAAAAATCAAATTCGGTACACAAACGAAGTCACCCACTGATTGGGTTGTGGTTCTCGACAACAAGTAAAAGAGACGAGGAGATTTAGGACTATCTCAACTTATCAAAACCAACAAAACATATATTTCATCTACTAGTTTTTCAAGAGATGTAAAAGAAGGAAAACCCACTGTTGGGTTGTGAGGGGTCTCGACGCGCAAACAAACAACTCATTGTTTCCATCGTTCAACAAGATTAGTTATAAGCTAATAAGCATAGAAATAGCAAATCTGAAATTAAGCACTTCTAAACCAAGAGCCAATCTAGTTTTTAAATTCTTGCCACACCATAACAACAATAATAAACTTTCATTTCCAGCAAAAATAACAATGCTTCGATCGGTAAAAATAAATAATTGAAACAAGATTTCGCAACTTGCAAAATTAATCTTATCGCAAATTATTAACGATTAACATAAAGTAAAACAATCAAAAATCCTTACAAGGTATTTGGGTCGATTGACAAGGGAAGACCGAACGAATTTGAATACAAGTACTCCCAATCCGATCCAAGCAAGCATCCACCCAGAGCTTATCCTTTTGGGTTGTTGAATGAAATTTTTGAGATGTGGTTGCCTGTGAATCGGGTGGTAATTAAAAGAAGAAAAACAAGAAATGTGGACTCATCCTTTCTTGGTGTGATTCCCGTGATGATGCTTGATTAAGCTAAAATCGTTCTCCCTTGTAAATCCTTAGGTGAACCCGTGACTCTTCTTTGGATATGAGAGAAAAGTGACCTATGATAGGTCTGTAGCTGTGGTTGTTAGGAAGAGATAAAAGAGGAAGAAGAAAGTGATATAACATAGGTATATGTTTTGTGTTTGACTTTGAAAAAGAAAAGAGATAGAAACCTGGAAAAATAGGGTATAGGTGGGTGGTGGTGGTATATTAAAGGGGAGGTTATAAGGTGGTGTTTGTTTTATTATATTAGGGTATATTTAGTGTATTCCGTGTCCCGTTGGGCTAAAGTGTAATCGCGGTATCTTAGTTTGGTTTAAACACGAAAATAAAATTTTGAAAACGTTTTCATAAAAATAATATAGAGACAAAGTTATTGACTCCGAAAAGTAGTTATAGAATTTAAGCCATTACTAATGCGGTGTCGGTACGCGTGCTGTGTCGTCATTCAGGAAAAACGAGATAACCTCTTGTTTTCGATTCAAATAAGTTCAGAAAAGTCCAAAACTGAAACTTAGGAAATGATAAATATAATTTATTATTAAAATCAGTTTGCAAAATTCTGGTTTGTTACAGTCACACCTCCTTAAACGGAATCGCGTCCTCGCGATTCAATTCAAGTTACCCATTACGGTCGAAAAGAGATGGGTATATCCGCACGAGAATTCATCTTCACGTTCCCCTCATGAATTCAAGACCTTTTTGCTAGTTTCTAAGAACTTTGTCGATAGGGGTAGGTTTTGGTTCTTTCCTAAAAATTTGTAGTTAGGTAAACTGATACGACTTCAAAAGACTCATAATTTCAGTAAAACAGTCTTTAAACATGGTGTGGATAAAACCATGTCTCAAAAGTTAACATTTAGTCACCCCTCTAATATACAAAAGTCTAAATAAATTTGAACCAGAGAAATTTTGGCACATCAAAATGGGTATCTCGGGAAAATACCATTACGAGTTTTGTGATTTCTTTAAACGCATTTCCAAAAATGAAAGTCCTTAAAAAGCAAAGATGTCAAAAAAAATGTGTAGCCGGGTATGTTCGTTTCAACAACTTTCAGGTGCTTAATAACGGAGTCTAGTTGCCAAGCCTGAGTGGGGTTCAATGTTTAATATCAAGCGAATTTCACAAACATAAGTATTTAATTTACTTTAACAGTACCGAGAGGTAGTAACATAAAGTGCTTTTCAATTGGGCAATTAGTTCACATGGTGATTGCAAAATAGTTTATAGAATGGGTTGTACAATAGTTTATTGAGTAATAGGAAAACAATTTATCATTTGTAAAATTGTAGTTCAGTTTTGTGATTTAGTAGTAAAGTAGTTCATAGGGGAGTAAATAGTTTGTAAAGTGTAGTAAGACTTGTAGGATAATTGTAATATTGTTTACAAAATGTTAGCGAAACTGTTGATTGTTTTATAGAATGGTAGTAAAGTAATGAATCGATTTATTACATCATGATAAAATAGTTGTAAAGATGATTCGTATATCAGTTTATAGGACAGTAGGAAAACAATTTATTGTTTATAAAATAGTAGCAGGGTCAAAATATTGATTTCATGAAATAGCAGTAAAACATTTCGTAGGATGACCGCAAAATGATTTGTAAAAATAATTGAAAATAGTTTGTATGTTAATAATGACACAATTTAGTATCTTATAACAGGGTAGCAAGGTAGAAAACTGGTATTCTCGAGGGATACATGAAGGACTAGGTGTCTGTTCCAAGTATGGTTGTCCAGGTTACTTCTTAAGGTTTTAAGGTTCCTGTTGGGTATAAGATCTCTACTAAATGTGGAGTTTGGTAGGTTTAGAGTATGGCTCTGAAGGATAGTGTTGATTGCTAATAGCAATCAGTTAGTTGACTCGGTAGTTTACTTACAAGAAAGGTACAACATCGATTGAGTGTAAGGTTTGAGGTAGAGGTGACTGTAACATACCCAGATTGGGATAAAAGAGTATTCTATATAAGAGAAAAAAAATATTGTGATGCCAGTGTGTTGTGTGTAGATGTGAACTTTTATGATATGCAATACTTATGTACACACACAGAATTTTTGCTCTTCTCATAAATCGAATAGGAATCAATCGGAACATAACTCTATTATAACTATTCTCAGTATCGCAAAATTCACCTCTGAGTCAGACATAGGTGATCAGGCTACGTCCCACTGTCCCTGGTCGAATATAGGTGATCAGTCTATATTCCACCGAGGTTTAATGAATTTTGAAATACTCAGCTCAGTTACAATAGTAGTATGTTCCTTACTTCAAAAGAAAATGTTTTATAATAAATAAGGCGGCAGGCTCGGCAGGTAGGCATGTGGCGGTCATAGGGTCAAGTTTTTGTAAAAGTAGTTATAGTCTAGGTTTTAAAAATACCCAGTTCTCTATAACCAAGGCTCTGATACCAATCTGTAACACCCCCAAAATCGGGTCGCAGCGGAAGAAATATCACCGGGGTGCTACTAAATTGGTATCATAACACAAGTACAAAGAACGGTTTTTATCTCAACAATTTAGGATAACTTTCATTATCAAAAATATTCAATTTACATTGTTCAAAAATAGTACGGAAATATAGCCCATAAAAGAATTTATGCGGTCCCAAATATATCAGTGTCATCTATGACCATGCCATGCCATTCCAAAAGCCTTCAACAGTTAGCTATCGCCTTAAACCTGAAAATACATGCTAAAAACTGTCAACACGAGGTTGGTGAGTTCATAGGTTTGTATATCTAACAATGTAGAGTAAAATTATGTGAGTTCAATAGTGAGTTTTGTGACCTTTGTGTGGCTCACAATGTCATGAAAATAATGTTTACCTTACAGTAAATATTAGAATTATGGACCATGAGCAGAGTGTGTGATCATTACAACGAATATAATGTCACATAGAAAAATAGTCTATTACGCTAGCACTAAGTTCATGCAACCGAAGCTAGACAGTTCAGTGCGCTACTTTGTAGCACATAATAATAATAGGGGCCCATAGCGAGTGTTTAACCCAATACACTCGTAATCCGACTTGGTATACGCCCGCATTGACCCGTCTGGCCAACCGAACGGGGGGAGTCACCCCCAATAGATCTATTTATATCAATCGCGCTTCCCAGCAGGAACTAACGGTTCATGAAGGTGGGCATAACAGTGGGTTCAGGGGCTTAGGCTAACTACGCAATAGTTTTGAGAAAATAAGGTGTTGTTTGTGGTCCATAATTTGTTTTGCATGTTTCTCACATATATGATGTAAACACTTGTGTTCGTGAGAAAATAATC
>LBNU01016230.1:78044-88666 GCA_014162995.1 Artemisia annua
CAACCCACCAAACTTCAATCCCATCCCATGGAGCTTACTTGAAGCCCATGGTGATACTTGTTTTTGTTGCATCCATAACCAAACCTTAATCTTTGGCCTAAGAGATGTGTTACAATATATGTTTTCATATATTGAGAATTTGTTTCATCAACAACCACGAAACTCTCCAAACTCTCCAAACACCATTCCCACAAAAATCTATCTCCACTAAATCCAACTACTATGCTTCCCATCTTCAAATAAAATCCCCACAAAACTTTTGTGTTCCAAGCAAGTCCAAGAGACCTCAAGTTAGCAACTTAGTATTATCTAGTGTAATTTGCTAGAAAAGCACATATATATGCTTATGTATTAATGATTATGTTTTCAACATAATCTATTTAAATGGTTCTATTAATGAATGCTTCTTGTTAAATGCACTCTTATTAGTTCTCTTATATTTGTTCTATGCATCATATATATATTGCTTGTGCTCTAAATATTTTTGCAAGCATTCCATATCTCGATTTTTTTTATGACCTCAAAACGAGGGGGAGTATACGTCAAGAGGGAGCACTACATTCGTCGGGATATCCTTTTTGATGCTAACAAAAAGGGGGAGAAGTGATATAAACTCATACTAAAAACTTGTATATATATTAATTTTTAGTTTAATGAGTTTAGATTTTGTAATCATCAAAAACGGGGAGATTGTTGATATAAATAATGTATAAAAACGTTATTCATATTTTTCGATATCCCTAAGTTTTGACGATCACAAAATGTAAAAACAGTAAACGCAAAATTAATACGTAAACAAGTATTTAGCAACTAATATCACTTCATCCAACAAAATCACTTAAGGTATGAATAAACAAGTGTCTAATACATTTTATGATCAAAGGGATTTTTATTTAAACATTACAAAGTTTATAAAATTATATATACACTTTATATTTCGCTGAAAAACATATTTGGTAATAAAGGAAAATGTTTAATTCATAATAAATATATGAATTCAAAATTTTAACCAAAATCAGTTAGTTTTTCACCAAATAAACTTTCTCAAGAAAAAGACAAGAAAACTGCCCGTTTCAGGAGGGCGGCCCCCTTAATTTTAAGGAGGCCGGCCACCATTTAAGGGGGCCGGCACGCTCCTCTTGTCAGAAACTTTTGCCTATAAATACCCTCTCAAACCTGGTATTTTACCCCACCTTTTGCACGAAAATTTTCAGATCCAATTCTCTCTAAACATCCTTCTAAAACCCTTTGATCATAAGATTATTAATCCTTGTTCCAAGTGATCCAATCTTTTCATTCCCTAATCTCTCAAAGTGCAAAAGAAGAATACTCCTTCTACAATCAAGTTAAGAAGTATTGTACATTTGTGTATATTGTCTAGTAGTTGTGTATATTACTTGCAAAGGTGTAGAAGGTTTGTAATTAGATAGATCTAGGTGTGTTAGTTGTGAGTAGAAATAGTGAAGAAGAAGTAGAGTTGTGAAGAGCCAGAAGTAGTGAAGTAGTGAAGGTGTGTAGTAGTTGTGGTGTGTACAAATTGTGAAGGAGTTGTGCTAAGTTGTGTAGTGGTGTGAGATTGGTTCTAGCTACTATTAGAACCCGACATTTAGCTTAGTGTCGTTAATTGGTGTAAGCAAAAGTTGTGTAAGGTTTTCTCCGCCATAAGTTAGCTTGTTGACATAGTGAAAAAAACTCTCGAGTAGGTGACTCGGGGAGTGGAGTAGGGCAAAGAAGGTGTCCTTGTAGCCAAACCACTATAAATCTTTTGTCTCGCGGTTAGATCTTTCCAACTCTAACTTATTACTTAGCTTACTTACTTACATCTCGTATATAGCTATAATTGTTTTATATTATGCATGTGTTGATTTTACATACTTAGCTTACATCGTTATTATTTTCTCATACCTAAATATAGTTGTTCATATTGTTCAAGACTTGAGTTCACATAAAATCGAATCAAAGTTTTAAGAGTAAACAAGACTTTAAAAATAAACTAAGTTTTCTTAAACATAGTTTTTATAATAAACCTAAAAGGACACACATATAAGATCATATAGTTGTTTTTATATTTAACTCTAATCAAAGGCTTTTCAAACAAACAATTCAATAAGACTCGAATCAATATTTTGAAACCAAGTTTTATAAATTGAAGAAGACGTAAAACTATTCAACCCCCTTCTAGTTTTTAACAAAGATGTTATTATATGTGAATAGTTTTGTGTAACATTTAGATAGAATTTTCTGCGGGTCGATCTCATCTAAGACCCGGCCCTCCCTAATTAAGAAACACACACCTCAATCAACACTCCACTGCTTATGTCATGATAATTTCTTAGTTTACTTACGTTCAACAAAAAGCTAATTTCGAGTCAATAATAAATATAACTCATTGAATGACAAATTAATATTTAATTTCAGTTATATTTAATTTAGAAGTTGTTTAGAGTTAGGGTATCCACTATGGTGGTTTATGAAAAGGTTTTTAAAATTATGAAGAGGTCTAAAAACTTGTAAACCATAGTGAACATCTATTTCATGCTTATGTGTTATGAAGAGGTCTAGGATATTAGACCTTTTCATAATTTAATGCATTTAAATTATGTGAGATGTTGATAAAACTTGAAAAGGTTTATACATAGTGGGAATAGGTTTATAAAACAAAAAGGTTTATAAATTAATGTAATAACACAATTATAAACCTTTACAAAGGTTTACCATAGTGGATGCCCTTAGTGAGAAATCACCGATACTTGGATATTTGTTGTAAACTTATAAAATGAGTGGTAAGTAATTATGTATTAATTAGTAATCAAACTTTGCCACATTTTGCATACAACAATTCGTGCAAATGTACATGAAATAAGAATAAAAAGTGAAAAAGAATATTAGGAATAACAACTAATTAGCTGTTAGAACTTCACATCATAACGTACTCAAAGTTCATCCCAAATTGCCCTTTCTGTTAAGCTACCTGTACTTGTAACTCATGAAACTTCAAAATAGTTTGTTTTCAAATTTTGAACATATCGAGGTTTCGTAACCTGCACGTTGCGACGGATTTAAAGCTTTTTTAATAGGGATTTGCTAGAATGTGCCCACTGAGCAAAGGATATAAAACATTTAGGGTGCGTTTGGTTCGCTCTTTTGGGTGGGTATCACAAAAAGAAGAAACAAAAACCTTGTTTGGTTGGTTTTGGGCTCACCACTTTGGGAATCAAGGAATGAGATTTCATTCCACCCAAATTTGGTGGGTGTCTCCCCAATCCATCCAATCAATTTTTTTTTTTATTTGATAAAATTTTTTCAACCACACATTATTTATTCTTTTTCTTATTTTATGATTTTTTCAACCACAAATTATATATAATAATATATTTTCTCTCTCCTACTTTTTTCTCAAATCTTTCCCACATCTTTCAAACATTTCCCAAATCCAAATTCAATTCCATTCCCACTTGCGAACCAAACGCACCTTTAATACAATAAACTTTTTTTACTAAATGTCACGAATATTAACTAGCCTCTAATTGTTTGATTCTCCCTATTTTAACCTTGCCATTATTGCACAATTGTAATCTTTTTATAAAACCATAGTATTTATGCAATCTTCGTATTTGACACCAATCCCATTCAAATTGCTCTATTATTTATTAATATGATATTTCCACCATAATTGCTCCATTATTTTTAGTTCTTTGTATAATCAAAAGGATGCGAATTTCTTTACAATTTAAATGCAAAGCAATCTTGTTGAATTATATACTACTTTTTTTTAGCTCTTCTTCTCACATTATATGACACATAATTAAAATTTGAAATAAAGAAAATGAACAAACAAATGTTACTTGTTTCAAAATTTAATTAAAAAAAAAAAACTTAGTACTTAAAAGATAAAACATGATTCATATCTTAATTTTTCAACACAATTTTTTTCTTCTTCCTAGCACGTTATGAACTAGCACCATTATTTTCCATGAAGGCTTCCCTATTAATTAGCATAGTGTATGTAAAATAAAAACAACATAATGTAAAGTAAAAAAATTATAATCTTTATACCTTCATGAGCCATCTAAAGGTATTTGTTATCTCATTACCTAGGAGTGCACATCCAAATAAGATAGTCCTTCCATTATTGTCAATACCAACAAAGATACCAAAAGGCATATCATATGAATTCACATTGTATGTGTATCAAAGACCACCACATCTCCATATTTTTTGTACCAATCAAAACAATGAGCGGGAGACCAAAATATATGTTCTAGCTTGTTTTCATTGTCAGTTGTAAAAATGTATTGAAAATTAGAATTTTCAATCTTACTTTTCTTGCAATATTCCAATACTTATTTTGCATCACTATGAGCGTCTTGTTCCAAAAGTTTACTTAAAAAGTTACGAACATCTTTACTAAGAAAAGGAAGATGCCCACGACTTACATTTTTTTCAAGTTTCATGACGCACATAATTAGTTTGATTGACAAACCACCTTCTCGAAGCATGAGTATGCGTTTCTCATCTTCCGTTGTAATACAACGATATGCCGGGAGAAAACGTACTTCTTCCGAAGACAACAAATCATGATTATGCTCGAGATTCAAAATTGTTATTTGCCACTCTTTGGGGAAAATTTCATTTTCCCATTTCAATTTATCATCATATAAACCTTACACCCACATCTTGAGGTGCTTCGATTTCGTTGTTGTTTTGAATAATCCACCTCTTTATCATCCGACTTTCCTTGACGATGATAAAAGAAGTCTCGTCGATTCTTTTCGCCATTCTTATTATTATTGAACCTTCCTTTTCGAATTGAAAATCCGATATTTCTTGCATAATTTCGAAAAAAGACAAAAGCCTCTTCTTCACTAAGAAAATATTGACCCACAAAAGGTTCCATCAATATTATTTTCTAAACATTGGTAACCTTTATTAAAAACAATTTCATTGTCACTAGCATCAAAAAAGTTGTTTTCTGTAGGGATTTCATTTAAATCAAAAAGAGGATGTTCATGCATACTTAAAAAGGAATATAAAGAGAAAATGACTCAATCTCAACACAAGTAAAGTGGTAAATATATATATTGTTTTATAGATGTGAAATGAAGCAAAAAAAAGGAGGGAAAAGATAGGAATGATTAATTTTTTGAAAATTGTAGAATGTATAATCATATGGTATCTTGGTGCCCATTAAAAAGAGAATACAAATATTTAATGTTCAGATAACAAAAAATATGTAATATCTTTTTTAGAGAAATATGTAATATCATACTAAAAAATAATAGAGCAATTTGAATGAAATTGGTGTCAGATACGAAGATTGCATAAATACTATAGTTTTATAAAAGGGTTTTGCTAACCAATGCTCACTGGACAAATGTTAATGTGTAATAAATAAATACAACATTTCTTAATTAACACAAAATTACATTAGATGCTAGTTAAATATTGGTGAGATTTAGTAAGGAAAGTTTATTGTATTAAATGTTTTATATCCTTTGCCCAGTGGGCACATTCTAGCAAGTCCGAGATGGTATTATGATTTTTAAGGACAAATATCATTTAAAAGTTTAAATTAGTTATATATGAAATTAACTCAAAAAATTATAGTCGGCAAATTTGGCATAATAGATTATTCTTCATTAGCATGTCAGAAATTTAGTACTACATCCCACTTGATTTCCGGAGCTCAAACCGGGGAATAGAACTTAAAAGGCGTGGAAGACAAAACTGTAACACGAAAGTATTATTGACGATATATTGTGGTACGTGAAGTTTCATTTAAAATTATTACTATCTTTATATAATAACTATGCGATTAATAATATTTCGGATGATTATGATTGAACTATAAATTTAAGAAAATAAAGACAGTTCATAAAACCAACAAACAATTGATTGTAGCATAATTTAAATTCTTACAACCAGTAAAACATATATAAATTAATACTCGATAAATTAATAACTTCGATAAAATTAATAATTTGTCCAGCCCCAACTTGGGACCAGTACAAATTTGGACCCCAATCGATAAAATAATAAGATAATAATTTTTTTGAAACCCCAGTGTATATATATTAGTCCCAACGAAACTATAATTTAATAATTACTAAAAATTTCATATCTATGTATATATGCATGTGTGTGAGAGATACACTTCAAAATACTAAGATTGTTTAGTAAAAAATAATTCATTGTCACTTGTTATTTTGTTGTTGAACTTCAATTCTATATTGAGTTTATCTCAAAATCTTATTGCACTAAAGTGTTGGTGTGTTGTCTTCTCGTATTGCAACAAAAAGTGTTAATTTTATTTTCATAAAGTGTAAATATGAATTCATAAAATTTTAATTGGAACTTATTTCATCTCTAATAAGTATACATTGTATCTAATATATTACACTTGAAATTTAAAAGTCATATGTAAAACCTTTTTAAATTAATAAATTATTAATTTATCGATATAATAATATCTCGCTAAATTAATAAAATATCTCGGTCATAACACTATTAATTTATAGAGGTTTTACTGTAATTGTATTAAAAAAAAAATCGGATTTTAACTACAACCTTAAAACTGTCATTAGCACCCATATAAATAAAATAAAAATTCTTTTTTGGCCTTCTTCATTTCATTGACTTTTAGAGTGTTAACTGTTGTCTAGTTGATAACTAAGATATAGAGGATTGCTACATCTACATTATTAAAAAAAAAAAAAAAAAAAAAAAAAAAAAAAAAAAAAAAAAAAAAAAAAAAAAAAAAAAAAAAAAAAAAAAAACCACAGAAGGAGGTAGCAACATGTGATTGTTTTTGTGAAGTGTATGTGGATGGAGCAATCCTCTAAGATATATATTCAATCTATGTTTTATACATATGAATTACACCTTTTTATTTAGTATATTATGTAAATTCATCCTCTTATAGATTCAAACTGCACATATATTCCTCTTCAACAGAGATATTTAAATACCGTTAGTTAACTAATAACCGAGTAATAAGCTATAATTTAAATAAAATGATATATTTTCTATTAATTTTGAAAATAATATATATGTATAAAATACATGAGCCATAATTTGTGGAGTATGGTTCGTAATTGACTCGGAAAGATATCATGATCCTTCACATGCATGCATGTGCGTGGTGTATTTTAGTTTCTTATATTTGTGAAACTCATGTATATTCACGTAGTTCAGTTTCTAATTTGTCCATCGTTCTATTTTTTAAGTGATGTTTCTATATAAAAGAACTTGCAGAAACGATCAACAACATTCTTTTCTTTTACGAGTATTTTATTAGTATACTAAGTTAGTAACTATATCATGATTATAAACACCAGACCAATTAAGTTTAATACTCGATGAATCATTTGATAAGACCAAATTGTTTAGAACTAAAAAAATTTCTGCGATAGGCAATTATGTAGTATATACTAGTTAGTTGCAATGTCGCACAATTAACTTTTAAATTTTTAATTTACCTTTACAATGAAAACATCTTTGCATACATCGGTTCAAAAGAGTCACGACAAATGTTCTCAAAAGCTAAGTTCCGCAATTTGGTCATGGTCTTTCTTCTCATATGTTTAATACTACTTTTCTGTGTTACGTATGTTGATGGGAAAACGTCTATTTGCTGCTCATTATGGACAGGCTGGAATCATGTCCGTACTATTTTGGGGGGTTTGGCTCATATTTTGGGGGGTAATTGGGAATCAAACAATTATTTTATTTGAAAGCGATCTTATTAAGCAACAACTAGCGAGATACTAGAAAAAAGAAAAGAGAATTGATACATAGACCTAATTGTAGACCTAATTGTGGACCTAAAGACACGTGACATCATCCTGATTGTTGCAGACAGAGACCCACTTATTTTACAACCCATCAGGATGATGCCACATAGTTTTAGGTCCACAATTAGGTCTATAATTAGGTCCATATATCATTTCTCAAAAGAAAAAATAATAAACATTACAAGACGAGAGCCTAAATGACCTCAGCTAATTAAACGGTACCCACACTTGTTTTTCTAAGCACATGCATATGCCAATCTACACTTGAATTTCTAGTAGAAAGAAACAAATGTCTTGAAATTGTTCTTTCTAGCATCTTGCTAGCTTTCTTAATCCAATTGTAGTTAAAAAAAAAAAAAAAAAAAAAAAAAAAAAAAAAAAAACATTCTACAGGAACTTTGTAACATCTATTTAGAGTCCAACTATAGGAAACTGGCGAATCTCCTTATAACTGTCCGAATTAACAAGTGAAAGTATAATATTATTTTGGATGTAAATAATACGGTTTTCCTTGTACGATATTACATTTCGTTTAATGTGATTGAATATGTACAATTGTGAAATATATGAGTTCATTAAGTGTTAGTGTAATAATTATGAAATGCTCAACCCTAGTCTTGCAAGTGGAATCGTGCAGTACGAGACGCGAGATAGATCATCCAAGGAACAAGGCCTTTATTGAATAAGCCAATTCATTTGGGACCCCGTAGATCAACTATTATTCCGATTCACGGTTCAACCCCTTGTCTCTCTAGCTGTTATCACATCGATAATTATTTGCAGATGAAGAGGTGTTAAAGGACCTTCTTACATCCAAAACAAGTCCTCCTACATCTCTATATAAACGTTTGTTTACCAAGAAGATGCAAGAAAAGCACTTCAAATTGTTGGTTAATCGCCAGAGATGACATAGAACTAGACATTCATTATCTAATGGAACTTTCCGTTCACCCTAAATGATTTATATATATTTGTTAGATAATATTAGACTTAAATTTTCCTTATCTAATAGTTCATGAAGATAATTGTATTATATTAGGTTAGGTGATCGAAGTAGACAGGTTCTTCATATCTTATTCCACGAACATAAAGAAAGATCTTGGTGACCCTCCAATGATCATTGAGTTTGGAGAATGAATATGCAAGTATCAGGATTCAGGTAACAATAGCGTGTTTGAACATATAGACAAGATTTATCCTTTGCTTTTTTCTTCTCTGGGCACTTATAAGGAAGACAATCAAATTTGACAATGCAGTTAACAAATTAAATATGGTAAAAGTCAAGTTATATTTAGTAATTACGCGGCATTTTAGTTATATACTCCATTATATATATGAACATTCACAAAACACAAAGCCACATCTGAACTATAGGAAAAGACAGTATATAACCTCAAAGCCGACATGTGTTTTCGAATAGGCATGTGTTTTGCATTCTTTCTGTGCTCATCCAGCAACATCTCAAATCAAGAGCAAACTAACAACATCTGAGAGGCTCCACCATTTCTAGAGTACTAGAGTAGGCATGTCAGCATGTGTTAGGTTTTTGTGATCATCCATGAACTTGTCGAATCATCCCTGGTTTTCTTTTATACGGTAAAAAACTCAAAATTTAAGAATCTTGTTTATAGTGAGTTGTGAACAGAGCCGAAATTCCATACTTGAAAGTAAAACTGTTTAAGTGTTGATCAAAAAGCAACTGTAATTTAATTTTCAAGCTTTTGACCGAACCTTTATGCACAAGGAATCAGAGACGTAACATCAATAAAACAAGCCAAATGAACCATGAAGTTTAAGAGAAGCAGAAAACAATTCTAAATTTCTAAAATCCCATTGTATTCAAGCAAAGCAAACAAACTTGTAGCAAAATAGCAATTAAACGCTAAATGAATACAGAAAGCAAATGTCTTTTGCCCCAAATTATGTCAACCAAACAATTACACAAAACTAAAGCCATACATATAAACAACTTCTAGATGTCATATCAGTTGAGGGAATCCAACAATTCCCGAACTAAACACAAGTAGAACCATATTCTTTCGGCATTGACAAACTCTTCAAGAGTCCCCTTTAATCTCACAATCGATGTCATTCACAAGTCTTTCATCTTTCACGCTAAACTCCGCACCATCATTCATACAAATCTCGCTCATTACGTCACAGAACTTGTCCACATCTCCATCATCATAAATTGCTCCAAATTCTTCAAAATCTTCAAGCTCGTCACATGTGCTTGCATTCACTTGCATAGACCAAACAGAAGCATCATCTTTGTCATCTAGTGAGGACTCGTAACCCTCAATTTCCTCTGGCAATTCCTTGAACAACTTTGTTATCAAATGCTTTTCCACAGTTTCTTCAATCTCTTCTTGCTGATCAAGTATCTACAAAATTCAAACCAATTTACAAAACAGCAGATTATAAAAAACCCATATCAAAACAATAAAAACCAAGAAATACCACATCAAGAATCAAATCAAAACCTGAGAAAAACCAAAGCTTTCTGCAACAACAAAAGGAGACACGTTCACAGATTCCGAACCATTTTTATTATTCTCCGAAAGTTGAGGTGTATTAGCAGGTGTTGGTGGACAAAAATACATTGGGGAATTCATGACAAAGTTTCGCGGTTCAAACAAAATCTTAGAAATCACAGCTTCTTCTTCGACTTTTTGCAAAAGGGTCTTCACTTGATCCCTCAATAAAGCCTCACCCAACCCCAGTTCATATATCGATTCACTACTGCGAACTACCAATCGTTTCTTAGAAACTGTTGATAATGGTGTTTTTAAATTCCCAATTGCAAGCCCAACAATAGGTGAATCATTC
>LBNU01016232.1:1619-14235 GCA_014162995.1 Artemisia annua
CTGGAGATTGATGACCTGACCTTTAGGGGAGATGTAGATTATCTTTTTTTTCTCTTGTTTTCAGACAATTAGTTGTTTCGGTCATGGTTATATTTTTTTTATGTTGTATATTTTATATCTATATCTATTATATCTATTAGTTTATGATTTATGAGTATCAGAGAAAAGTCCTTATATTGTGTATCTATAGTAAATTATTGTTTTATTGTTTAAGTTATTAGTGCCTCTTGTATCTTCTTAAATTATTCTTATCTCTCTTCTTATTGTGCTTGTTGGTTCTCTTAATGGCTTACAATCTATTTCCATTACATCATTCATAGATTCCTTCCATCTCTCTTTCTCTTCTCTCTAACTTTCTCTCTCCTAAATCTCTAAATCTCTCTTCATATTCTATTTCTTCTATTAGATCTATGGTTGATAGCTTAAACATGGTGACCTAACAGATACTACACATATACCATCAGCAAAAATATTTATTGTGTTTGTCTATTACAGTGAAAGGCACAAAAACCATCTTGTACATAAAAAGTACGTAATTAATACCTTGGTGTAAAATCCAATAATGATCTTCGTTATATACTCAACATTAAACTCAGAAACAACACGAAAAATGCCAAGAACTCCATAAGCTTTTTTGGTACTAGTCCATTTTTTTGAATATTTGTGATTTTCTTATGTTTTCGTCCGTTTTCATACTTCTTCCGTTTTCATATGTATTAGTCCATTTTTTTACTTTTTCGTCTGTTTTTATACGTTTTTGAATATCACAATTGATATTCAGAATATCACTTGTGTTTTTCTGAATATCAATGGTGATATTCTAAATATCACTTGTGATTTTCTGAATATCTATCACTTGTGATTTTCTGAATATCACTTGTGATTTTCATGTTACAAAACATTTGTTGAATATCACTTGTCAAATTCAGAAAATCACTTATGTTATTTAGAATATCACTTGTGGAACTCTGAATATCACAGAATATTACTTATGGTATCCGGAATATCATTTGTGGTACTCATAGTATCACTTGTGATATTCTGCATATCACATAAAATCACTTGTGATACTCTGACTATCACAGAATATCAATTGTGATATTCTGAATATCACAGAATATCACTTGTGATATTCAGAGTATAACTTGTGATATTTAGAATATCACAAAATATCACTTGTGATATTCAAAATATAATTTGTGATATTCAGAATATCACTTGTGATATTTAGAAACATATAAAAACGTATGAAAATTGCCAAAAACATTTAAAAACGGACGAAAACGAATGAAAAAATGGACGAAAACGTAAGAAAACGAATAACGGTATAATCTATCGACCTTCTCTTAGAGTTGGTTGATATTGAAACAGGAGACCCTGCCCCAATCTCCGCATAGGAAACCATAGGTGCACTAATCGAGTCTAGAGCCTCGAGATTCATCAAAGATCTCTTAGGAACACTTAGTTTTCTTACACTGGTTTTTCTACATCAATGGACGCCAGTTGTAAATTATCGAGTCCTACGCAGATCTTAGCAATCTGCCGAGAACGTTTATGAGAGGAATCACTTAGGTGTTTTCTCAATGATTGAACGGAAATCCTGCCAGGGTCAACATCAAACAGCCCTGACAGCAGGTCACTTCGGTAACTCCTTGTGGGTTACCCTTGGTGTGTTCGGTGATGTTCCATGTGCGTTCTATAGTCGCGGGGTGATCTCCAGCGGCTCACCTAATCGTTGGTGTACGTATGTATGTCAGTGTAAGCCCTCTCGGGGGCATCCGATTAGGAACGGCCTTGGTAAGGATTAGAAGGAGTCTTTACACTATGCTGTTGACGAATTCTAACTCCAAACCTGTAAGTGCCGGATGGTCTACAGTCGTAGGGTGATCTCGAACGACTCACCTAATCGTTGGGGTACTCCGGTATTTTCTGAGTTAGCCCTTTCGGGGGCATCTGATTAGGAACGGCCATGGTGAGGGGCAGAAGGAGTAACCACATTTTGAGGGTGAAAAATTCTGTTTCTCACTTATAAGTGCCGGTTGTTTATTACTAACCATTTTCTTGCAGGAACTTCACCACCAACACATGATTCCACATGCTCATACTTACGTCAATGGCTTCCCTAAAAGTTCTAAGTTATACAAAGTCAAAGAAAGATCAAAGTTTTTCAAAGTTAAAGAAAGATTCAACGTCAAAGGAATCTACAAAGTCTTAAGACGAAGATCTTACTTAATGAACGTGAATTACTTAAGCAAAAGAAACCAAGTTCAAAGACGTATGAGCATGTTGGAATGGCGAACCATCATTGGAGACGAAGGAGTGACCAAAGGCGGATTTCTACATCATATGCATCACTTCAACAACAAGGACAAGGATTGAAGAGCATAGAATTTTTGTTCTAATCAAAGTTGATTTCTGAGACGCCAGAATTACAAAAAGTTCAAAATAAAGACAAGAAGGATGACGTTCTGAGCAACCTTCAACATTGATGACCGACCCTTTAGGGGGAGATGTCTAGAACACGTTCACGTTTTACAAAGTTTCGGTCATTAGTTTGCTAATAGGTTGCTATATAGACTTATTATGTTTTACAGTTGACATTTAAGTTATGAAAGTTTATGATGTAATTTCATGATATGTGAAAAGTCCAAGGGAGAAATGGTAAAATATAGAAGTTATCTATGTGCCTCTTGGACTTCCTATAAATACATCATGTATGCCCTCATTAGCGGTTGTTGCGTTCTCTATATGCTACATCATTTCCATTAACATCATTGTCATAGAGTTCCTTCATCTCTCTTTCTACTCTCTACTTTCTCTCTAAATCTCTAAAATCTCTCTCATCTATTTCTATTCTTTCTATCTAGATCTATGTTGAGTATTGCTTAACATGGTGGACCAACAGATACTACATCATATACCATTCAGCAATAATATTTATTTGGTGTTGTCTGATTACAGTGAAGGCCACAAAAACCATGCTTGATACATAAAAAGTAGCTTAATTAATTTTCTATTGGGATGGCCGGCTTGGTGTAAAATCCAATAATGGATTCTTCGTTATATACGTCAACATTAAACTCAGAAACAAGCACGAAAATGCAAGGAGACCCCCATAAGCTTTTTTGTGACCTAGGTCCATTGTTTGAATACTTTGTGATTTTCTTATGTTTGTTCGTCCGTTTGTCGATACTTCTCCTTTTTTCATATGCGTATTAGTCCATTTTTTACATTTTTCGTCTGTTGTTGTATACGTTTTTGATACAATTGATATTCGAGAAATACTCTTGTGTTTTGCTGAATATCAATGGTGTATTATTCGTAAATATCACTTGTGGATCTGAATATCTATCCTTGCTGATTTTCTGAAGTTCACTTGTGATTGTTCATGTTACAAAACATTTGGTTGAATATCACTTGTCAGAAACGAAAACTCACTTATGAGTATATATTTAAAATCACTTGTGGAACTCTGGCAATGATCACAGGAATAGTACTTCATGGGTATCCGGAATATCATTTGTGTACTCATAGTCATCCTTCGTGACTATTCTGCATATCACATAAAATCACTTTGTTGATACTCCGATATCCAGGAATATCAATTGTGATACTTCTGATATCACAGAATGATCACTTGTTGACTATTCAGATGTCATACTTGTGATATTTAGAAGGTATCACAAGAAATATCACTGTGATATAAAATATTTAATTTGTGATATTCAGAAGGTATCACTGTGATATTAGAAACATATAAACAAAGTCATGGAAAATTTGGCAAAAACATTTAAAATACGGACGAAAACGAATGAAAAAATGGACGGAAAACGTAAGAAAAACGAATAGAAAATGTAGAAACGGAAGAAAGTCATGAAGTCGTAACAGAAGCACTGTATGAAAAGGACAAACAAGTCTTTGAAAGCAATGGACGAGACAACGAAAGAAATACGGACGAAAACCGAACGAAAACCATAAGGAAATATGGAGAATATGTAGAAACGGGCGAAAACGTATGAAAAGCGTAAAAACACGTCTGAAACGACAAAGACGTATAAAAAATGGGACGGAAAACGAAAAAACGGACGAAAATGTATTAAAACGAACAAAACGTATGAAAACGAACGAAAATGTAGAGAAGACATACTGAAAACAGACGTTAATGGACGAAAACGTAGGAAAGCGGCCGAGACGGAAAAACGTATGAAAAGGACCAAAAGACGGTAATGAAGGACGGACGAAAACGGCGATAAACGGCCAAATCATATATTGAAAAACGAGGCGAAAACGTACGAAAACAGACAAACAACGTATGGAAACAACAAAACGTATGAAACAGAGAAAGTGTCATGAAAGCCGAAAAAAAAAGTTTATAGAAAAAAGAACGTGGACCTTAGAAGGAAAAAAAAAAAAAAAAAAAAAAAAACGTGAAAAAGAAAGACACCAAAAAAAAGAAACAAAAAAAAACAAACAAGAAACAAAAAAAACCTTGAAGCGTGAAAAAAAAGAAAGAAAAAAAAGGAAAGAAAAAAAGAAAGAAAAATGAATAATAAAAATGCAAAGAAAAAGGAAAAAAACATGGACTTATGTTTCCCCATTAATCTTAGGTTAATTCCCACCATTAGATCAAACTAGATGGATGGTGAGGATTTGTCCTTTGGTATGCACCAAAATTAGAGTATACAAAATAAAGTGCCTCTAGGTTTATGCATTAAATCTTAGGTTAATCCCCATCATTAGATCAAACTAGATGGATGGTGGGGATTTGTCCCTCAGTTTGTAGCAAAAAACTGGTTTGCAAAATAACTTTTTTCATCAATACCAACGTATATTGACTGGTCAACACCTGTAGTTAATGTATTTTTATAACACCCCACACAATGTAAAAACCAAGGCAAGCTGCTAAACACTCCCTTCCTAAAATTTTCAAGACAATTCATGAATAATTTTAAATAATACAAATTTTTTTTGAAAATAGTACAAACTTATGAATAAAAAAAAGTAACAAGTTCATATTATGTTCGAACTTTCAAAATAAGAAAAGAAAAAAAAATGTTGAAAGTGACCTTAGCTAAGATATCATCAACGACATCAAAAAAGGATTCTCGCCATCTCTACAACTTATTTTCAACGCAAAAAAATAATATAAAAAATTTGTTCGCCGAAAATTTGAATTATAGGGTACCCCGCCGCTGCAACGTGCGGGTACCCTGCTAGTGTGAAATAATCGACAAACTAGCTAAAAATAATGTGATACTCAAGGCATTTATTTATGTACACCCTCCATTGTCTATGAGTTTTATAGAAAGATTTTTTAAATATCGATCAATCGGAAACACATGTAGAAATTAAAAGTATCATTATTTTTAGGCAGAACTCATGTTTAGTCAATTTATAATGTGATTGGGCTTATAATATAGGGAAAATGTTGCTTAATAGTAACAAAGTTTGATAACTGTTCCAATTAAGTCACTCAAACTTTAAATTAACCACAAAAGCCATCCAAGTTTCAATATTATTCCATTATTGTGTAATTGTTTGAAAAAAAAACTACTTTTAAGATATTCATATGTGCATTATTTGGTTGTACTGTAACAATAAATACCCACCCCCTCAATTTCACTAACCCAACCAACTTAATGTACAACCAACGAATGCACAACTGAAAAGAGATATATGCCACAAATAATAACCAAGTTTGAAATGTGTTTCGTTTTAGTCACTCAAACATAAAAATTACATAATAATAAAACACTATTGAAACTTTGAGTGACTAAAATGGAATATTTTTCAAACTTGATTATTATTTGTTAGGAATTATTCGTTTCTGCTAAAGAATAATGTTGATAGGTTCCTGCTGAAGCTTTAGTGGTTTCTGCTGACAATATGGTTCCTGCTGATATCCGGTTCCTGCTGATATAGTTCATCCGTAGGAATGCTATAGAACGGATATGTTTAGTTTATTTTAGGACAATATATAGAATATCTTTTATAGTTTTACATTATACGTTTCTTGTAAGAAAGGTTTAGGGTTTCTTGTAGTATAAAAGGAACCCATGGCCTATGGCCTATGCATGAGGTACGATTTACAAAACAATCTTTAGTGATTAATAAAGATCCATAGAGGATTACGCATTATTAGTTATTCGTGTTTGTATTTAATTTCCGCTATAATACAAGTTTCATATAGATTCTCCATATAGTGTGTTTGTGATTACATTGGCATACTATCGATCCATAGGCTCAAAGATCTATCAAGGTTTAGATCCTACAAGTGGTATCAAAGCCTATGGAGAAGTCTCTGTGTACAAAGAACAACTTGTCTTCAAAACTCTTTCACCCTAATACAATGTCTGCTGCATCATCAGATGACACTGATGTCACTCAATCAAACAACACTCAGACACAACCAATTCAGCAGGTTACTCTTACCAGCAGCAATGCAAAGTTCCCTTATCTCAAGAAGGATGAATACGAGATCTGGGCAATGAAGATGCAGAACTGGATCACCAACAGTGATTTTAATCTCTGGAGTGTGATCCAGAATAGCAATAGTAAGAAGAAGACTGGAAAAGACCCTGATGGTAATATTACCATCCTTCCTCCTACTACTGCTGATGAAGTTATTGCTGTCCAAAGAGAGAACAAGGCAAGAACTATCTTGCTTCAAGCTATCCCAGATGATCATATGGGAGATTTTCACTATCTTGATGATGCCAAGGATATCTGGATGGCTCTTAAAGCAAGGTTTGGGGGCAATGATGAGTCCAAGAGAATGAGGAAGTCCATGCTCAAGCAGGAGTTCCAAGAATTCAAGATCTCAGAAGAGGAATGCATACACAAGGGGTATGACAGATTTCAGAAGATCTTGAGTCAGTTGAATCAGCTGAAAGCCAAGCCTGACAATGAGGACTGTAATTCCAAGTTTTTAAGAGCCTTACCTCATTCTTGGTCCCAGGTCAGCATCACACTTAAAGCCAAAGGTGGCATTGAGTACCTCTCATTTGATGATCTATACAACAAGCTCTGATCTCTTGAGCTTGATATCAAAGGGCATTCTACCTATTCATCAACTCCTACTCACTCAGCATTTGTAAGCACTACTTCCAACAGGGTGACACATACTGCAAGTCCATGTTCTTCATCAACATCGTCTTCCTACAACACTACTGGACCAAAGAATCATCCACAATCTAGTAGTGTGTTAGAGGATGTGCTTCACTCATTTGTTGCTGACTATGAACCACAGCAGCAACTGGCTTTTGAAGATTTGGAGCAATTAGATAAATTGGACTTGGAGGAGATGAATTTGAAGTGGCAATTGGCTATGCTTTCTGTCAACATAAAAAGGTTTGAGAAGAAGGCTGGGAGAAAGCTCAACTTCAGAGGCAGGGATCCAGCCAGGTTTGACAAGAAGAAAGCCAAGTGCTACTCATGTGGTCAAATGGGTCACTTTTCAAGAGAGTGTACTGAGAGGAAGGCTGATGATAAGACAAGATACTCTGCCTTCAAGCTGAAAGAAGTGGAGTCTGGACCATCCAAAGCATTGGTATCTGTGGATTCTTGTGTTGACTGGAAGGGGCATGAGTCTGATGATGTAGACAGTAGTGCTTCTCAGCTCTACTCACTGCTGGCAGGTTGTGATTCAGAAGATGAGACTGAAGAATTTGCTTTCATGGGCATCTCATCTCAGGTAGAAAATTGTGTCTTTGGTTGTGATAGAAAATATGCTGAACTTAAAAAATCTTATGATGAAATAGAACCACAATATAAAGAATGCTATATTCAGGTTCAAGCTTACAAAGGTGCAGTTAAAACATTAGAGCAACAAAAAGTTTGGTTCCAAAAGAATCATTAGCTTATGAAGAGAAAATTAGGGTGTTAGAAAGAGACTTAGAGAATACTAAAAATTTGTTGAAGTTTTCTGAAAAAGAAAAAGCAAAAGTAGATTTAGAAAAACAATAATTGCAGGTTAAGTTTGATAATGAAGTAGCAGGTCGTATGAAGTGGCAAAAGGGAGCTAAACATCTTGAGAAGTTAATTAATAGTTCTCAGTCCATGAGGTCTAAAAGAGCTTTAGGGTTTGCAGATTACATAGGGCCAGATGAAATTTATGGCCCTAATGAACCTAGTACATTAGACCCTGAACCTCCTTTGCAATTTCAAACACCTGTTATGTTTGTTAAAGAGAGAGAAATGCACACTGTTTCTCCCACCATTACAGGAACCTTTATGCCAACCTCACCACACTTAGATTTAGTTGAATCACAAATGGAAACTGGAAATAAGTCTACTGACTTACCTGACTCTAGTAATGAATCTAATGACTTTGTATCTTGTTCTTTCAGTGACAAGACATCAGAGACCAATACCAATAGCTTTGCCAGTTGTGATTCAAGTGTGAAGTCTGACTCACCCAAGCCCTCACCCAAGTCTTCTTGCAAGTCTGTTGACTTCTCCCCAAGAGTTGCTGATGAATCCACTTCAAAGACAGCTTCTCTTGAAGACTTATCTTTTAATTCTATGAAAAACAATTCTTTTCAGTCTATGCAAAACAATTCAGTTTCTAGTGTTTGTTTGAATAATTTTGTGTGTAATAAGACATCTCATGTTTTAAATAAATCTTCTAGAAAGAAGAAATCTTGTTTTGTGTGTGGTAGTAAATTTCATCTTATTAAGGATTGTGACTTTCATGAGAAGAGAATGGGTGTTTGTTCTGACCAAAAGAGACCTAGACCAATGTGGAATAATGTCAATGTCATTCCCTCATTTGTTCCACAAGCAACACATACCACCAGCAGATCCAATCCTGCTGACAAATCAGTTTCTACTGATAAGTCAGTTCCTGCTGGTAGGCCAGTTCTTGCTGGTAGGCCAGTTTCTGCTGGAAGGCCTTTTTCAGCTAGCTGGAAAAGACATGTTGCTAGAGCATTTTTCAGACCTACTAGTTCTTACTATCATAATGGTTTTTGGCCTGGTTTTTATGACCCAATGTACATGGGGGGGGCATACTGGGATACTGTTGTTAAGCCCTCAGCAGGTTGTTCTTGGAGACAATATAGACCATCTGCAAATAGGGGATCCAAGAACAATGGTGGATCTCATTCCTCTACATGGCTTCACTCTAATGATCCACAAGGCAGGCTCAAGTCATTTATGACTTGAGTCTCCCTATGATACTAATGTTGTTGTATATTTTGTTGTTGTTGTAGGATCATCCTCTTAAGAGTAAAGATATAGGTATTGTAGATAGTGGTTGTTCCAGAAGCATGTCAGGGAATAAAGAAAGGTTACATAACTTTGTGCCCATTCATGGAGGCACTGTGACATTTGGAGTTGGAGATGGTAGAATTACAGGGAAAGAATTCTAATAAAGGAACAATTAGAACCTCCAAGCTGGATGGTATGTGTTATTTTACACATACCGTTATACCTAAATATCGGACCAAAACGACCAAAAACCAGACCTATAATGCCAAATTCGTGTTGTTTTTGTGTTTGTGATGTGTAGGTATGGATATTTTGATAAACGGACGAAAACCAAAGAAAAGACAATAAACACGAGCACGAGTTATGGAAAAGGTTCAAAAGCCGGAGTCTCGGGAAGCATTTTTCACAATTGAGCTCAGAATGGCAAAACAAAGGTCCTTGAAGAATCAGAAAATGTCAAGAAAGGTCCTTGGATTTATTTTACATTAATGGCAGAAGTGGTCCTTGGAATTTCATCAAATTACACATATGGTCTTTGAATATTTCTTGGATAGCCTACATAATAAATCTGGTCCAAGTGTAAACCCAAAACCCTTTACAAAATCACAAAGGCCCATTTCCTTTTAACCTTAAACCCGGCCTGCTATCACATTAAACCCACATCCCCACTTAACCCGGTCTTCCCACCCGAAAATAGTCAAACAAATATTAAAAAAACCAACGCGCCCTTTCACCCCCAATTTTCCCCAAACCCAGCCATACATGAACCCTAAATTACCCTTCTTCACAATTACCTACTCCCACCCAAATTAACCTCGTATTAAGGGTACCTAAGTCAATTCCCAAGGCCTGACACATCACTGCAGCAAAGGAATGACATGTGGCAGAAGGACATTGGGTGAGACACGTCACAAGAAGGATTCAAAGCTCCTGGTTGGTTGAAGGACGTGTCAAGGGATCTAAAACGAATATTCGAAGGGATTCTCATTCCAGATACTTCTGAGAACGCTCCTCTCCTCACTGCTATATAAGAAGCCCTTCACTCTCGAATTTGGGGGTTAGCTAGTTAGGAGTAGTGTAGAATTAGCTTTAGGTAGCTTCTGTAATAGCTTGTAGTAATAGTTTTTAGCTTATGTCTACCTGTTTAGTGTAATTCTCTGTTTTTCGTCTCTTCAGTATTGTAATCTACATTTTTAATGCAATTTCAGTTTATGATAATTTCTTATCAAATTGTTTTCACAAGCTTTCATTAAGACACTTAATAGTTTCATAAGCTCTTTTCTGTCTCATAAGCTCATTGAAGCTTTTCCTTAACTTTTTATGAGTTTTCATTTTGATTTAATCTGTTTTAATCTCAATATTCCATTAATTCAACGAAAGTCAGCAGAGATGGATTTGGTTTAAAATGGGGTAATCAGAGGTTGAATTTGGTTTCAGAAGTGATTTTGCCTATCTAAAAGATAGGCTTGGATTTGTGTATTCTCCCTATTTCAGTTAGGGATTAAAAACTTGTAAGTCTCCTTTAATTCTCACTTCTAATGTGTGATATCTGCTTGTTTAGCTTGAATCTTAGGAGTTTACTTGATTGCTGTTACATTCCTGTTTAGTGTAGTTATTTTGATGATAATTTGATCTGTTATAGTTGTCTGTTTAACTGACTTAGCTTATTCCACGTTTATGTTTCATTTTCTGCTTGATTATTGTAGATCTGCACTTCTGTGTTCTGGCTTGATATTGATGGAGTTTGTTGTTGAATTAGCTTCTCCTATTGTTGTTTCATCAGTTTTGATCACTGGTTTGCTAGTTAATGGCTTAATTCTGCATAAGAATAGTTGAAATAGTAGCATAAGTGAGTGTTTGGATCTTACGAGTTCTCTGAGTTTGAGTGTTTTGATTAGTGTTTTTTCTGCATCAATGGCTCACATTATACATAGTTAGTTCAGTAGTTGCTTAAAAATGGTAGTTCATTGCATAAAAGTCAATATCAGCTTAGCTCTTAGATTCTGCCTTCATTATGTGTTCTGATCTTGCTGATTTTTGTTCATCTGTTGCATTTTATGTTTATGATTGTCTTTTTAATGATTAGACTAGCTCAGCATACATGTAGGATTAGATTTAAGCTGTTAAAATTCAGAATAGTCAAACTTAGGAAGCATACAAAAAGTCAACAATTTAAATGTGAACCTATTTTTCAATTCTGAACTATGGTCTAATTAGGTTAGTAATTGAGCAATCCTGATAGGGCTTTTTGAGTTTCTGGAATCTTAGCTTGGTAGTTATACTTTTGCCCCCATTAGTTAGACTTTTAGAGCTTATTTTACTGCTTATTTTGATCTGCAAATTAGGTGTTTAGGGCTATGTTACTGAATGGAACAATAGGTCTGCATTTGAATTTGTATGACATTTCACTAAGCTTGTTTGTTATTCTGAGTATATTAGAACTTGTTTAAGTATGTTTCATGATCTCTAGGCTTTTGAATTGATTTAGCTTATATTTGCTTATTGTTTGAGCTTATTGTTGGCTGCCATATGTTCCATTTGTGTGTTCTGATTGGGAATTTGGTCTGAATTATGTTTGTTTGAGCTTTTCTTAGTTCTAGAAACATTCTGTAAAAGTTTTAGGTATTTTGGAAATAAGTGCTTATTAATAAGCACTTATTCCAAACTGCTTATTTCCTAAAAAAAGCACTTTCCAGCTGATTTTTCCAAGTTTCATTTTTTTTTAGATTTCAAATAATATTTTAGATTTTCTGTAAAAATTTCATAATTTTCTGAATTCATTTACTATTTCTTTTTATTTTTAAATAGATTTTAGAATATTAAATCATTTTTAATACAAAATTAATCATAAAAAGACAAAAAAAAAATTTCTGATTTCATTTTTTAAATTTCATTTTCATTTTAATTAGATTTTTAGAAATTTAATTTGTAGAATAAATTTTTCATTTTATAATTAGTTTGATTTTCTTTTATTAAATAAAAATACAAAAATAGTTTTTAATTCATATTAAATAAATAAAAAGCCAAAATAATATTTTTCTTTTTCTCAAAATTCTTTTTAGTTGTTTAAGATTTTTAGAAAATTTTTTCACATTTTTAGGATCATTTTCCAATAAAAGTCGCGTTTTATTTTGTACGTTACGTTTTAAATTTAGCGTTTGAATTTCCGTTTTTAGTTTTTAGATCATTGAGCATATATTGCTTGTACTTTGTGCATTATTCATCATTTCTTATCACTATTTGAATTTACATTTCACTATTTTCACTTTTACACCTTTCACAAACACGGTTTATCAATTACGATATACAATTTTCCATTTAACCTTCGTACGGACACGACCCGGGTAATTTCTTATTCGTTGAGAAATTGCTTGGATAATATACTATATAAAACGATCACACCAAG
>LBNU01016232.1:26803-39896 GCA_014162995.1 Artemisia annua
ACCGATACATCAATAAAAAAATACCACAAACATAAAATTCCATTAACCATCTCCCATCATTTACACCAACATAATCCAAAACGAAGGAACTTCACTCCATAGGAAATGACCATAATTCGCCCATGTTCAAGCAACCCTATACATTGGCGAATTACGCGGCTTCCATTTATTATTTTCTTTTTAAAATTAAAGACAGGTAGAAAAAAGAATCCAACATGTCGGTATGATCCATATGCCCTCGCCATTTATTTGAAGAATCGTAGAATTCGATTCTGTTAATCAGTACTGATTTATTCATTTACACATTAGCCAGTAAGAACGAAACACGCGTAAAATTATTTTTTCATGCCCAGAAAATTAAATTATCGGAATTATTTCTAGAATATTTACACGTCTTAAGTTTAGATCCCATATCCACTGACTTATAGACCACATTCATTGTGTTTATAATTATATTTTTCTGTGGATCTCATATGATAGTAAGATACACGGGAAATTCCTCCAAATTACCAGAATTAGGTTATACTTGCAAACGTTGAACGAGCTAATGGAATACTAATTCTGGAGGTTCCTTATATGTAACTATCAACCACCACAACAATGGAATATCCCCGCATTTGATTCAAGGTCGTTGGTGATTTTCGTCTTTGTGCAGATACGGGGGCGTATTGATCCCAGATACCTGTTGGTATGATTAATTCTATCGAGTACGGACATCGGCATTGGAGTGTAGTAGGGATAAACTCAGAAAAAATTGGGAAACAAAAATTAGAGACCGAACGATTAAACCAATATTTTAACGCTGCTATTCATCACTAAAAACTGACAAACTTATAATTACAAAGACCTCATCACAAACGGAACTACTATATTTTCTGAGGTTTTCTACCGCCTTTTTGGTAGTTAGCCAAGAAAATTATTCTAAATCCAAGAAAATTCGGTTACTGGCAGATTTGGACAAATAATATTAAAGTTTTAAGGGTTTTTATGATTTTTTTTACTGGGTCTAATCGCATATATAAATAATGGAATAGGAAGAGAAGAACGTATCATATATTAATAAAACGAGCAGATCGCCGATGCAATATTGATTAAGCCACTAAAATATGGCCTTAAGATATGTGCGGAAATATCTAGTATATTGTATAACTCCTCCTAAATTAATTGGATACAAAATCATCCGAATATAATATTTATTTTACTTTCCCATGTTATATATAATTGTTATTAATATCATCCGAACTTGAATTTTTGGGCATGAACTATAATTTTTGTGGACTCTACATAATGCATATGAACTTATAAAAATACTGGAAATAATTTGGAAGCTTGAAACGTGATTTGTAGAATTATTTTATATCGTTAATATTAAAATAGAAATAAAAAAATGTTAAATCGAATTGGACATAGATGAATTTTGTGTTGAGATATTGTATTTTTCTAGTCTTCTATGATGTTTATGCAATCTATAAAAATTGTTAATTGAATTATTGGATGGCCTAAATGTGTTTTGTGGATTTATTTTTAAATCAGAATTATATATAATATGAAAAACAAATCGTATAAAATGAAACCTAGGGTTTATATGGTTTAGTATATTATTAAATGATGTTTATGATTGTGTAATGATGAGAAAATGATTTGGGAAAAATTAGGGTTTGTAATTTGTAATTTTTATGGTTAACGATTTAAAAATAAAAGTTAAAGGGTTGTTTTGTAATTTTCTAAAACTTGTGGACTGAATTAGAACTCATCTAAATCTGGTAGAAATGTGGTAAAAATAGTTCATGGGTTGTTGGATGTTTTTCATAATTAAAAAGGGGCTTAATATGTAATTATTAATAAATTATTAGGTGAAATTGGAATAATTAGAAAAGGAGGGACTAAAACTGTAAATTCTGGAAACTTGGAGTTATTTTGAGTAAATAATGATATTAAGAGTGTTTTGTGTAATTTGAGTATTTATGGGCTTGTCGTGTAATTATTATGGAATTATGATGTAATTAATAAGTTTTATAAACTTAAGGGACTAAATGTGTAAATTCTGAAACTTAAGGGGCTGAATGGTATTATATGTGTAATCTGATGTGACATTCTGAATTTGAGTAAAATGATGTGCTTGTTTGGTAAATATGGAATTCTCTTGGACTTAATTGTAAATTATATAATTATAAGGGTTAAATTGTAAAACTTGGTAAACTTGAGGTGGAAAGTGTATATTAGCTTATTTGACTTCTTGAATTAAGTTGATGTATTATATGAGTATGTGATCATATGATGATCTACATAACTTGGTGAAATGACACCTTTAACCCTAAACAACATGTTCGATGATCTCCACGAAACCCTAATTTCAGCAAACATTTCCAAAACAGAAATTCTTTAGATATGTTATGGAACATGAGGATCTTGATAATATGTAATACAAATCTTAAAGTAATATGTTGACACTCGTAAACATGCCACTATCTGGAAACCTGCTAATAATGGAAACTTGCTATTTTATGGAAACTTGCTAATTATGGAAACATGCTATATTTATGGAGAACGTGCAAATAAGTGAAACTTAACTAAATCATGTGAAAGTTACTAAAAATGTAAAGATCACTTAAAATGGAATAAGAAACAAAAAGTAATAATCGGGGTGAATGAAATCCTTTGTAATTCCCGTCTTCTACTCCTTAAGGTATATGGAAAAGAGCTGACACTTATTTTCTGTGGTTCTTGCTTTGGTTGATTGGCTTACTGGATAAGGTAACAGATATATTCTGACCTATTCTAACAGTTTCTCGATACTACTCTTGTTTTCCTCTTTTCTTGGATATCTTAGAACCTTGCCTATTATTCGTTGATTATTGAACCTTGCTATGACCCTTTTTAACTGACTACCCTTTGCTTGAAACTTACACTACAATGATGCTTGAACCTTGAATATAACCTTGTCATGGATACCCTTGTGACCTTAGCCTTGAACTTGTGNATCACTCCACTTTGATATACTTGACTTGATTCTTGCTTGTGCCTGGGGATAAATACTGAAGCCTTGAAACTTGGTAACCTTGACATTGAAGACCTGGTAATTCATGATTATATACTTTGACGACCTTGATACTGAGCCTTGATATTAACCTTGAGATTTAACCTTGATACTTAACCTTGATATTTAAACCTTGATACTTGACTTGATATTTAACCTTGATACTCGACCTTGATATTTAACCTTGATACTTGACCTTGAAACTTGACCTTGATACTTGACCATGATGCTTGACCTGGATGATTTTTTTTTATACTTGACCTTGGAAACTCTTGATACTAAACCTTGATACTCGACTTGGATGACCCTTTACTTGATCTTGGAAATCTCTTGATAAACCTCTGATCCCATATACAAATTCATCCTGTATTCTCTTCTCTTGTTACTTTACTTACTTGTTATCTTTCATATCTGTTCACTGAGCTTTGTAAGCTCAGCCGCATTTCTTTTTTCTCATGCGGGCAAGGTTTAGTAGGAAGATGAGTTATCGGACGAAGCTTTGTTTTGGGCTTAGAAGACTTCACCCTATTAGACACTTGCTGGAATTAGTGGACTTAGAGATGCTTAGAAGTAGTCTTGTTTTGGGCTTATGTTTGTTGATGCCCTTTTGTATCTTGTATCTTATCTTGTTTCCTTGTAATCCTTGTAAGTTTTATACTTGTATTGTATCTCCGTTTCACTTGTGTTCTGACTTGACCCCATAATGTAATACTTTAGCCCTTTTCGGGTTGGGGTGTTACAACCTCAGCAGAATGGAGTCGTAGAAAGACGAAATCGTACACTTGTAGAGGCAGCACGAACTATGTTGATCTTCTCCAAGGCTCCTATGTACCTATGGGGAAAAGCAATTGCAACTGCTTGTTACACTCAGAATAGATCACTGATACATTCCCTCCACTGTAAAACACCTTATGAGCTAGTACATGGAAGAAAATCCGATCTCTCATTCCTTCGTGTGTTTGATGCATTATGCTACCCAACCAACGATGGCGAAGATTTGGGAAAGCTCAAAGCAAAAGCAGATATTGGAATTTTTGTTGTCTATGCACCTAACAAGAAGGGTTACAGAATCTACAACAAAAGAACCCGACAAATCATGGAAACTATCCATGTCACGTTTGATGAGCTGACCAAGCAAACGGTTCCTGAATACTCCAGTTCAGGACCCGCATCTAATCTTTGGACTCCTGGAGCAATCAGTTCAAGACTTTTAAAACCCTCAACCACAGATGCTCCTTCTACACCACCTTCTAGTGAGGATCTGAAGAAGCTGTTTGATCCAATGTATGATGAGTATTTTGAAACCCAACAGAGAGTCGAACCAGAACAACAAGTCATAGATCCAGATGCTGCTACTAATGATGAACCTCAACCTACAAATGAGCATTCCACCTCCATCTCTCTTAGTCAGAATGCTCCATCATCTAGTCATACCAATCCCACTGATCAACACTATTCAATTCCTCAAGAAGAAGCATCTGATAACACATGTGAAGTGAATCCTTTTACTCAACCACCTAATAATGAACCATTTGTCAACATTTTTGCTCCTGAACCATCTACATTGGCAACCTCCTCAGAAGATTCCAACACTGCTACTTCAATTCCTAGTCATCAACTTCATGAGCATATCAGGAAATGAACAAGCAATCACCCGATTGACAACATCATTGGTAACCCATCTAGGCCGGTATCTACACGACGACAACTTGCCACAGATGCTTTATGGTGTCTCGTTGTCAACGTGCTGTCCAAAACTGAACCAAAGGATTACAAAGATGCTTTAGCTAAAATGTCCTGGTTCACTGCAATGCAAGATGAAATCCATGATTTTGACAGACTAGATATTTAGGAATTAGTGCCCCCTCCCGACTGTGCAATGGTTATCGCCCTCAAATGGATCTTCAAAGTAAAGCTTGATGAATATGGCGAAGTGTTAAAGAACAAAGCTCGACTTGTGGCCAAAGGATACAGACAAGAATAAGGCATCGACTTTGAGGAATCATTCGCACCAGTTGCCAGAATTGAAGCTATCTGAATCTTACTTGCAAATGCAGCTAGTCAGAACATGGTTGTCTACCAAATGGACGTAAAAACTGCCTTTCTCAATGGCCACTTAAAGGAAGTGGTGTATGTAAGTCAACCAGAGGGGTTTGTTGATCCTGAACGCCCAAATCATGTCTATCGATTGAAGAAGGCACTATATGGTCTTAAACAAGCACCCAGAGCATGGTACGATACTCTGTCCAAATTTCTCATAGCCAACCAATTCACCAAAGGAGTTGTTGATCCTACCTTGCATAAAATTCTCTTCAGACAAATCTAACTTAAAAGTATTTCATTGTATAAAAAAAGTCCTATAAATAATTAGTTAAAAGTATTTCGTCAAAGTCGAAATTTTAATTTAAAGTTAGTAACAATCTATATAATAATCAAAATAATAATAACAACTCAAGACCAACCAAAAAAAAATTAAGAAATAAAAAGTAAAATTACAAGTCATGCCCGCCCATTGGGCGGGCTTTGAGACTAGTGTGTGTGTGTGTGTATATATATATATATATATATATATATATATATATATATATATAAAAACATAAGCTAAGCATGCAAACATATATATAGATTAAGAGATAAACATGCAACCATAATCATATATTAACCATAAGCAAGCAAGTTATCATCCTAAGCAAACATCTAAGCACATATCCAAGAAAGTTTCAAGTTAATCCGAATATAAGTCGGACAAATAGCACATAATAATCCATGACCAAATATCACAAAATGAAAATTGTTCAACAATTATAAACCAATCTTCATCATCTTCTTTTCTTCCCAAAGATACCGTTCAACATCTTCCCGATAGATTTGANTATATATATATATATATAAACAAGGCTAAGCATGCAAACATATATATAGATTAAGAGATAAACATGCAACCATAATCATATATTAACCATAAGCAAGCAAGTTATCATCCTAAGCAAACATCTAAGCACATATCCAAGAAAGTTTCAAGTTAATCCGAATATAAGTCGGACAAATAGCACATAATAATCCATGACCAAATATCACAAAATGAAAATTGTTCAACAATTATAAACCAATCTTCATCATCTTCTTTTCTTCCCAAAGATACCGTTCAACATCTTCCCGATAGATTTGAAGCCACCTCTAACTTCTTCATGCAAACTCTTTTGTCGTCGAAGCACCTCGTTTGTTGGTGCATGAAGTCTTTCGTTGGTTTGATCACTAGGAGATGGAGTAGAATAGTCGGGATAGTCGAGATCCTCTAGATTGTCAACGAACTCGGAGAAAGAAGGGGTACTAGCACCGGGGGTGTTTTCCTTATCATCGTCGTCGTCTTGTCGAGAAGATGAACCGTGAAAGCTATGACGACGAGATTTACCCTTGTCACTTCGAGTTCGTCTAGTTTGTTGTAGACCAAGAGGACGTAAGGTGGGATAGATGGACTCATAAATGCTATTGTCAAGATCGGGGTAGTACTCGATAACATGACGATAGAGACGAGTCAGAAACATCCCATATGGAAGATTGGCTTTGGGAGTTTTTCTAGCACACTCAATCCATTTGATAAAGAAGTAGGCCAAATTGTATGGCTTTTTGATAGCGATACAATACAACATGTGAGCAAGGCACGCCGGGAGATGGTCCTGGTGTCCCCCGGTACCGAACGCATTCTCTTGAATGAGTTCTTCCCAACGCTTCATGTTGGGGCCTAGTTCCTTGAGGAGAATTTGATTTGAAGAGATTGGACGTTTTTCGATTTGATTTTTCGAGTGGTTGTAGCACGCTCCAACCCAAGGATTTGACGAATTTCGTCGGGATGAGGGATGTCGGACAAGTATGGACCGAATGTAAGACGACAACGATGAAGTGATTCGAGGTCCCACTCATTTGTGAAAACGGCTTGACCTCTAAAGGAATTTGGAGGATTTGACCGAATTGTTCGAAAGTCATGGTGATAAATTCGTTTTGGATCATGAAGGAGATGGTGATGGCACTAAGATCATCGGTTTAAACCGTGACTTGGCTATAGAAATCAACTATGAAACGAGGAATGATGGGTTCATTGATTTCAAAGAGGCAATTTAAATTAATGCTTGTAAACAAGAGATTAATAAAGTCGGATTGAGTATAAGCTAGATCTACTACACGTCCTGTAGAATACTAGATAACATCACAAACACAAGTATACTTGTGGTTTGGCTCATTGAAGGTAAGAAAGAAAGAAAAAAATTATAGAGAGAGAAAGTAGAGAGAGAAAGAAGTGAAGCCTTAGAGAAAACCAAAAAAAAAAAAGAATTATGAGAAGGCTTACCCTCTCCAAGGATGGAGAGGGGTTTATATACATGGGGGTTTTCCACTTGGGGCGTGCCACTTGGGCTGCGGATCAGGCATACAGTGGGTAAAGACCTGTCCTTCTTCCGCGAACTAATCTACATCTAAACTACGTTTAACTAACTAATGTAACAACTACGAGCTAAACAATGCTTAATCATGNGAAAGAAGTGAAGCCTTAGAGAAAACCAAAAAAAAAAAAGAATTATGAGAAGGCTTACCCTCTCCAAGGATGGAGAGGGGTTTATATACATGGGGGTTTTCCACTTGGGGCGTGCCACTTGGGCTGCGGATCAGGCATACAGTGGGTAAAGACCTGTCCTTCTTCCGCGAACTAATCTACATCTAAACTACGTTTAACTAACTAATGTAACAACTACGAGCTAAACAATGCTTAATCATGTCGGGGGTGACCGAATCTTTCTTATGGATGACCGTATCTTTCTTATACAAAAATAATATTCCTAACAATCTCCCCCTAAGAGAGGTCACCCTTGTTGATACCCGTAGGTTATTCATAACAACATAATCAATACCAAGAGTGTATGTTGGTTCGTTTGGTAAGGTAGTAGAGAGAGAAAGAGTGGTAGCTTTCTAGTGAGAGAAAGTAGAAGAGATTAGATTGAGAATAGTGTGGAAAACTAGAAGGGGGGTTGAATAGTTTTACGCTCTTTTTACAAGTTATAAAATAACGTTTAGTTTGAAAACTTAGGTTCTAGTTTGCGTAAATCAATAGCATGCACAAGTATAATATATACAAACTATATTTAACTATGCAAGTAAGTAAATAATGAAAGAGTAAGAGTTGGAAAGTATGCACCGTGACACGAGAGATTTATAGTGGTTCGGCCACAAGGTCTTGTTCCTTGTCCCTACTCCACTCCCCGAGCACCTAACTCGGGAGTTTTCTTCACTACGTCAACAAGCTCCTTTATGACGGAGAAAACTTTTAACAACCAACTTGCTTATATTTTAACGACAACTAAGCCTTAAGAATGTCGAATCACAACAACCACGAAAAGTATCAACACACCACTAACGAACTTAATCTTCAACCACGACTTGAGCTTCACAACACGGACTTGAGCTTCACAACACGCCTTTGTCCTTCACAACACGACTTGATCACACCTTCCTTCTTCTTCTACACAATACTAACCTTCTATACCAACTTATACACACACTATACTATACACTAGTTATTCAAGTATCACAATATAACCACACACACACTTCTTGATCTTTGGATGAGGAAGGAGGTATCTTTTTGCACTTTGGAAGAGATGGAGATGAGGGATTAATCACTTTGAAAACCAGGATTAAGAATGTAATGATCTAAGGATTTAGAAGGTTGAGAGGTTTGGATCTGAAAAAATTTCGTGCAAAAGGTGAGGAAAATAACCAGGTTTGAGGTGTATTTATAGGCAAATTTTCTGACAGGTGATCGAGGCAGACTACTATGATAAGCCAGAACCCACTAGGTATCGTGTCCCAAACGAGGGTTGATATGGATCTCGTACTCAAGACGTGGAGCTATGTGTGGATGATAAGGTTTAAAAGAAAGTTTTTGGTTTTGTCTATACTACAACGACAAATTAAGTAAAGGAAAGCGATAAAAGAACATGAAATGAGAAAAACGAGGTAAAGTTGCATGAAAAAATGATAAAGAAAGCGGTAAATGAAGCCGATAAGTAAAATAAAAACGGTAAATGAATTTAAAAAATGTGGTTTGGCAAAGGCGACGCGAATTAAGTTCGTTAACTTTGAAGTAAAAAGTTGTGGACGGGTTTATTTTCCTTTCTCGAGATTATTGTTAATAATCTTTTGGAAGAGAAAAATCAGACGAGGAATAATTTCAATAGGTTTTCGCTATCGAATAATTAACTCACACGTCCTAAGTAATCTTTCAATTACTTATCACAAACTTTAACACTCTCCATAAACTCACAAACTCGAATCACTAAGCCAAACACGTTTAAACTACTCACGACTCCATATTAGAACTTAAAAGCGATAAAGAAAATAAAAGACTTGTAACTTTTAAGTAATAAAAGTTAAAACTAAAACTAGACACCGAACTTGATAATAAACGACTCTAAAAAGATTTAAGAAAATTCGACAGCTATAATTTAAGATTTTTAAAGAAAAATAAGCCTCACCGCTTACGATGAGGGAAAATATAAAAGTCTAACTCCGCTTGAAAAAAGAAATAAGAAAAAGAAGAAAAGACAGACAATCGATCAAAATAAACTAAACTATAATCAAATCGCTACCTAAAAAAAAATCAAACTTCCCGCTACTATATGGCAAAACACCAAACTCGCTAGGGATAGGACAAACTCGCCTAGAGTTTTAACCACATATCTGCTAAGGTTGGTGTCCCATACTCGCCTAGGGTTAAAGTCCCAAACTCGCTAGCTCCCTTGATCCATACTCTAGACCTATTAAAAACTAAACTCGCTATCTACCTAGTTCCTAAAACCAAACTCGCTATTAACCCTAAAAAACAAACTTCGCTACTAAACCCCTAAGACAAATACCTGGATCTAAAACTGAACGTGATAATTTTATAAAAATAAATAATAAGACTGTAAAACTTTGATAATAAAACGTAAAGACACTAAAATAAGCTCAAAAATAAGCAAAGAAGCCACGACTTCTTTGGTAAGCCTAGCCTACTTGTATATTTTTCCACTTGAAAACAAGAAAACATGCCAAAGTTTGACAAAGAATAAATAAATCTGTAGAAAAGATTAAAAGAAAAGCTTGCAAAGATTAAGGAAAGAATTTAGACACGAAAATAACTAAGAAAGATTTAGACATCAAAAATAAGCTGCATTAAAGTAAAAGATAACACTAAAACATGGAAATAGCAACACGCCTCCTAAGCTACTCTAAAACTAACCATAAAACTAACCTCTAAAAACTAACCAACCTTCACAATGAAAGCTTAAGCTTTCTTATTTATAGCCAAGAGCTTCTAAAGTTTTGACAATGTGAACTTTAAGCCCTTGAACCTGTTACAATTCATGAAAAGAACACTAAAACTTTGATACAAATTTACTAAAACGTCCTAAACATAAATGTAAACTTTGTAACTTCGAGGCTGTATGAGTTGGTTCCTTAAAGTCCTTCAAAGTGTAAAAAGTGATTAACTTGCCTCGAATTCATGAAGCTTATCGTATAATTTAAAGCTTTGAAACTTCGATTAAGCATCCTTTCGTTTTCTCGACCTTTAGAAATAACTTTTGTCGTCAGCGGCTTTCCTTGAGTAATCATTGTTGACTCGGCTTTAGACCTTTTTCCACATCTCGTGCTCGTTTTAGGAATTTTGTTTGTTGACTTTTGTGCCATTTATGCAATATTCGTCCCTGCAGACACCAAAACACAAAACAATACTTTGGCAATTCAATGTTAGTTTTTGGTCTTTTCTAACACTTAATAAGGTCAAAAGTATTGTAAATAGCAACACATCAAAATCCCCAGACTAAGTATTTGCGTGTCATCACGCAATGTATGTTAATCACGCCGCTTTTAAAGATAATATTTCAACCTCTCTTTATAACTTGAAAAGTAGCCAAAACGTTCCCAAAAGAGAATAAGAACATTTATTCCTAAAACCGCCCGTTTTCCATTTTAATATGTACCATCACAATATACACTATTTCCAGCATATGACGGTGTGGCCTTGACTTTCATTATCTGTTCAATAACGATTAAGGTCATAGAGTAAGAACACGATTCATAGACAAGTTGACCGATTTGGAATAGAATTCATCGTCCCTGATTTTCACAAACCCCAAACTAAGCGTAAAAACGGATCATTGTTTAAATTACCAAGTTAGATTGCCAACGCTACTCATGGAATACTCGTTGTACTCTTGCTCCCAATTTCCTATTTTGTATTCTCATTATTTTAATTTTTTGTGAGAGATGAATTCTTCATAAGCTCCTCAAGTTTCATAGTTTTTTAGTCCGATAAAGATACAAAATTCAACGCTAAGTAGTTATCGATCTTCCCTTAAGAAGGTTTGCAGAGATGTGGTTCCACATCAAGGAATTGGATACATTACCAAAGAACTTTTGGAATCTCATAAATAACATAATTGCGAGTACATTTTCACGTGCCACCCTTCATGCGTCCGATCAGGATCGTAATGCACCAATACCGCGACGACCAACTTTAGTCTTAACACTAAAACATGATCCATAATCTTCACATACATCCCTTAATTCTTTCTTTCTTTTTCTTTTCTCATTTATTTTAATTTTTATCTTTTCTTATACTTTTTTTTTTCACTTTTTTCTTTCTTTATTCTTGCTTATAATTCATCAACTCCGAACCTTCACCGGTTCAGTCAAGACCCTACCGCCCAACTGCTAGGTTGGAATCTAAGGATCCAAGGGCCGATCTCAAATCCGAAGTCTTAAAGCCACTTAGCTCATAAAAGGCTTTGGGTAGCTCCGAAACCGCATGCGTACTACGCTTATACAATACAATACAACTCAACTGACGTGTATCCATGATGTGTACCCAATTTTTCAAGCAAAGATTCTCTCAAGAAGATAAAGAACTACTCATCGGCTAAACCTAACATCTTTAATTATTTTGCATAGTTATGGGGTGAAGCAATTTTGTGGGAACAAAAAGTCATGAGTACCTTCGATGAGCCTTAAAGAGATCCAACTACTCTATGCTTAGCATCTAGCTTCTAAAGAAACTCTATCATTTCACGTTCTCCGCAAATTTAAAATCTCAAATAATGAGATCCGCGGATACTTAGCCGATAATCAAGCCACGCATATATAAAGTAAAGTACAGGAGCCGACAAAAGAGTAGCTCCTTGTGTACAAAACTAGCAAAAGCTTTTATGATCATCTTTGGTTAAGGGAACATGCTAGGGCTCAACACGCCCGGATCAAGTCAAAATTTTTATTCCCACTCTTACCTAGTAGGAAAGTCAAACTCGGTGTCAAAACTTTTATTATATTTTTGTATTTTTTATATATTTTTTTTCACTTTTTTGTGCTTTTTGCTTTGAAAATTTTCAAAATTTTTCAATTTTTTGGATTTTTGTGGAAAAACGGGGTTGCGTAAATAAACGACAAAGATGAAAGTGCTAGGTCAATCAAATCGAAGATTCACCCCCCCAGACTAAAGATAAACATTGTCCTCAATGTTTTCAAGGTAAGGGTAATCCTAACAATAAATCTAAGGCCGTTTATTAAGTATGCCAAAGATACCATTAGTCGATAAGATTTGGATATAGGATTTCCATTCTAGCAGCAATACATGGGACTCGAGTGGAGATGAGACGATCCACGAGCACGAGAGTCATCATGAATTGGAGAAATCCTGCACAAACACAAACAACCAAGCAAACACAAGATTGGAAGAGGTCGCGCTCCTCTCGTTACTTATTAGATAATAAAATAAAAATAAAAGGATAAGCATGGGGTGCCTCCCACGAAGCGCTTGTTTAGTAACGAGTCGTATAGCTTAGACTCGCCCCGAATTTACTTGTCCTTGGGGGAGCAAATGAAACAGCCGGCTTGAAAAGAGACGATGCCGGGATCAAAAACTACATCCTCACTCCCGGGGGAATGACGGATGGGAGAAACAGCAACATATGTGAAGAATGAAAAAAAGATTTTTATCACAATTAAGATCAATTCTTCATTTTCAAAAAC
>LBNU01016232.1:40736-64895 GCA_014162995.1 Artemisia annua
TTTTTATATCAACAATCTCCCCCTTTTTGATGATTACAAAACCTAAACTCATTAAACCATAAGTTTATATAAAAACAAGATTTTACGTATGAGTTTATATTACTTCTCCCCCTTTTTGTAAAAAATCAAAAAGGTTATCCCGAGTTGAATGGAGCTCCCCCTTGATGTAAACTCCCCCTTGTTTTGAGGTCAAGAAATATCGAGATATGGAATGCTTGCAAAAATATTTAGATGGCACAACAAATAGAAGCACAAACATATATATAGAGCAAGATAAAAAGAAAATAAAGCATTTCATTAATAAGAAAATGATGCATACATAAAACTAATACATAAATATTTTTCTAGAAAACTATTCTAGAATATAGATACATAGTTGCCATCTAAGTACTCTTGGTCTTGCAACAAAAGGGTTGGATGATTTTTTTTGGAGGATTTTTATTTTTGGGGGATGGAATGGAATGGAAGCATGATGGTTAAGCTTGACGGTTTGGTGGTGATGGATATGGAGTGGATGGATTGTGTGTGTATCAGTATAGTGGAGGAATTAAATGAGGTCGAGTGAGGAGGTATTCTATCCAAGAAATGTCTTGGCTTAGATCAAGGATTTGTTTTTGAAGGAAGTAGCAACAAGGACAATAGTAAGTGTGGTTGGTGACTTGGTCCAAGTTGAGTGAATGTGGAAGGCAATTTGAGTATGGTAAGGATGGAGGTTTGCCCATGTTGCGTTGTGCAAGATGCATGGCATTTAGATCACGAAGATCACGGCTAATGTTGAGTTCTTCATGGAATTTTTGTTTTTCCATGGCATTGTGATATGAATCACTTGGTTGAGGTGGATGGATTGGGGTTGTGTAGTTTGATGGTTGACCAAATATGTATGGTTCATTGTAGTGGGATGATGGAATGGTGGAGGTTTGACCAAAATGGTAGGGTTTGTAGTGAGGTTCATGATGATGGTTTTGTTGGTTTTGAATGAAGTTTGGGAAGTAAGTGGATGGAGGTGTTGTTTGTCTTCCAATTCCATTGGGTGAAGTGGTTTTGTTTTGAGGGCTTTTTCTCCTCCAAGTGGATTTTTCGGCTATTTTGGCTAGCCTTGAGGCCTTGGGTTTTGGTTTGTTTGGAGTGGTCATCCTCTATGAAGAGTAATGATTTGAGATGAGAGGTGGTTGAATGATAGTTAATGAGGGTGAATGGTATTTATAGGTGGATTGTTTTTTGTGTTTTTGGAAGGTTAAGATGTGTTGTTTTTGGTGGACAAAATGTGTTTGTGAATTTGGGGAAGTGAGGAATCAAAATAGGGTGAAATTGGCTGGAAAGCAAAAAGCAAACAGCAACCCTCGAACTTACAGATGGCCGGTCACCTTAATTCAGGGCCGGTCACCTTAATTTTAAGGTGACCGCCCTTATGAATTAAGGGTGCCGCCCATCTGGTAGGTTCCAGATTGCCAGAAACGGGTTTTTGGTAAAGTTTGTCCAAAAAGAGGTTTGTTTTGTGATTTGGTTATGGGCAAGACCAAGTTTTGAGGCAACAAAGCATGTATATTCTTGGAATAATTTTATAGAAAAGTAATCATGCAATTGTAATATCTTATGCAAGAATATGTAAACTTAGCTACACAAGAAATAAGCAGCAATATGTAAAAATAATATAATACATGCATCAGCCAAATATATTACCGTAAGCAACAAACTTAGTTAAAGCAACTATATCTAGTGTAAGGCCAACTATTGGAAACTAGTGTGAACAAATGAGTTATAAATCTTGATTAGTCTAGTGTGTGCCTATAATGAACCAAAATTTGAGAAGAGATGTTTTTGATCTGTGTGAAAGATAAACAATTAAGAACCACCTTAAATATTACTTGCTTACTACTAAATACCATAAATATGTTAATTGAGTTACATACACATAGAAGAATGAGAGTAAGACTAAATTGCATGCTTTTGAGAAAAGCGTTTTTATTGTTTATTTAAAATAAGTTTCCTAATCGTGAGAATCATTTAAAATAATTGAGTTTTCTTTGAAAATATAATGGTGCAAATAAAATACTCATTCTCGTTTGTGGAAGAATCCAGATTTGAATTTAAGGAAGAAATAAAAGAATTAATTGATTTATTCATTTTTTTAAATAAAATTATTCAAGAGAATTTAATCTACTTTGTTCCATCATTCTAATCCTAGACCAAGTGTTAATAATTCCGCTAACCGGCTTATGAAATGTCCGCTATGTTATATCGAGCACTTTATCTATTTTATGTTCATTTTTGTACGTTATCTAAGAATGATGACGAATTTCTAATCGTTAGTCTAAAGTGTTTGCACGGATTCTTACTAAACATGCTCCTTTATTACGCCACATTATTATCATCTTCTAACCTAATGCCATATTCTACAAGTTGTTTCATCATAAGTCTGTTGACATCCTCCTTCGCTTACTATTGGCTTCGTGGTAGAAATAGCAAAGCGTTCTCTTCGAAAACAAGATTTAGACAAATCCATAAACGTGCAAATACCGCTAGTCTTTTTCTACTACGTAGCTCTGCATGTATCCGAAATCCGCATAGACAATGGTTTTCATGCGACCCTTAGGATACATAATCCAAGTGTATAGCTGCCTTAATGTATCAAAGACGCTTAACCGCCTTCTAGGTGAAGGTTTTGCGGAACTCTTGAAAGCGGCACAAAGGCAAACACTAAACATATATCGGGTCTACATTGGCCGTTTCAGTATAGTAAAGACTCCTATCCATCCTCATACTTAACTTATCTACGGCTCACCATCAATCATCCTTCGTGAGTTTGATTTCCGTAGACATAGGTGTCCTAAGTGGTTTAGAGTTCTAGGTCAAATTTCCTAAGCATTTCTTTAATATTTAGAGATTATAAAAATTCCGCTTTTAATTGTTTTATTTGAATCCTAAGAAGAAGTTCAATTCCCATCATACTCATCTCAAACCATCATGCATGATTTGGCAAATTCATCACACAATCCTTGACAAGTTGAGCCAAAATAATATCGTCGACATATATTGAACATGATAATATGTGGTCACTTTTTTTTGTGAAGAGAGTGTTGTCTACCATTCCATGGTGTAATTATGCTTAACCAAGAATGCTTTAGTCTATCATACCAAGCCTTTGAGCTTGCTAAGACCGTATAAGGCTTTCTTTAGTTTATATATCATATTAGGTTTTGCAAGTCAATGTGTTGGAATTATGGAAAGCTGCTGATAGAAGCTGCTGAGACATTCTGCGGATGTTTCTGCTGAATAGTTTCTGCTGAAGAATAGAAGCTGGGATATAGTTAACCGTAGAAATAGAGTTTAGTTTATATTAGCAAGATAATAAAATATCTTTCATAGTTTTTGTATTCGTTTCTTGTAAAAGGGCTAGGGTTCTTGTGATATAAAAGGAACCCTTGACTAATGAATTATGTACGCTTTTCTAAAACTCTTATGAATAAACGACCATAGATCAAAGCTTTGTTAGTATCTCAGTGTTTTGTGTTGTTTCCGCTTTAGAATACATGATAGAGTCTCTCTCATTAGTATCGTTAGTAATACTTATGTAATCACAAGTACACTAATAGAGAGACTCTATCACTTGTATTCTAAAGCGGAAACAAACACAAGCAACACTGAGATACTAACAAAGCTTTGATCCTCTATGGATCGTTTATTCTCACTAAGAATGTTTTAGAAAAGCGTACATAATTCATTAGCCAAGGGTTCCTTTTATACTACAAGAAACCCTAGCCCTTCTTACAAGAAACGAATCAACATAAAACTACGAAAGATATTCTATATATCTTGTCCTAATATAAACTAAACTCTATCTTCTACGGATTAACTATATCCGCAGCTTCTATTCTTCAGCAGAAACTATTCAGCAGAAACCATCCGCAGAATGTCTCAGCAGCTTCTATTCAGCAGCTTTCCATAATTCCCAACAATCCTCCCCTAATCTTGAATTTGACCTGGTTTAAGTTCAAGATTCCTGGATAGATCTTCAAACACAGCATACTAGAGGATTGACATCAAACATCAGCAGCAAAGAAACAAAACTTGACATCTTTGTGATGATAGACATGAAAAACCAGATCTTTGGAGCAACATATGACAACAGATACATCAAAACATTATAAGTTTCATACTATTCTCATCACATCCAGGTGTGTTAACTCCTGTGAGAGGTGAATCATTGAAATAATGGATTTGATGTCTCTTTACCAATAGCCATCACTACTGGAGTAGCCAAATGTTTAAGTTCGAAAACTATGGTACACTGAGAACCATATGATTTTAAGTAAATCATCAACTATAAACGGATTTGATTTGTCTTTACCTGTAGCCGTTTGCTCAGGACTAGCCAATTCTTAAAGGAACTATCCTTGGTGAATTGAGAACCAATATGGATTTCCACAGCCTTTACCACAAGCCATATACTCATGGGCTAGCCAATTCTTAGGATTTTCAGTGAATAAGATCCATGGTGAATTGATGACCATTTCAACTCTCAGCAATGAAGCATGGGTGAGTTGAGTACCCTATGATTTTTGGCAAACCATTACAGCCATCAACAGATTTGATGTGTCTTTACCAAAGCTGTACCCTTTGGACTAGCCAACTCTTTGATGGACACAAGTCACATCTGGTGAGCTGATAACCATCAACAGAGTTACTATACATTTTTTTTAACTAACATAAGAAAAACAAAAATATACAACAATTACCCCAAAGAAGTATCAATAGTGAGTCCATGCTGTGCCATAAAGCCCATTTTAAACTGAATACTCTTCCTTACAGCATGAACCAATTGCTCAGCATGAGTCATGTCATTACCACACACATCACAAGGAACAAGTAATTTCATTTCCAACATTTGATTCAGAATCCTTAGGGATAAGGGATAGGTAATCTCAGCACACATTTAGAGAACTTTGCCAGCACCAGTAGACAACACATGAACATTAGGAAGAGGATAAAATTTCCAGTTAGCAACCTCCCATCTTGTCTGTCCCATCCAAACATCAAAGCCTCTACTTTGGTGAAGATGTGAATAAAATAACACTGTCAAATCCCCACGCAAATACATGCCACTCCCAGTGGGCTCTTTGTCCTTATAGAAGGAGGTGACCCATCTATATAAATTCAGCAGATCTTGTCTATCCACAAAAGTTAAAATTTCACTCAGAAAAGAGAAATACTTAACTGTCCCATCTGCTCTGTGGATAACATTGATGTCATGATCCTTGAGTGGGATTGGTTGAACCTCCCAACTAACCACAGGAACATGAGGAATAGGATCTTCACCATCATCTTCCTCCATCTCAATATACTCAGATGCATCTAGAGGAGTAGTCAAACTTGCGGGAGCTCGTTTCCTTCCTTGAGTCTTCCTTCTTGGTGCAGTATTAGCTGAAGCAGCTGATGCATCAGCAGTATCTGGTTCAGCTTTAACTTTAGTAGGACCAGGAACTGAAGTGACAGCAGGAATATGAGGAGATGCCTTAGCAGAAACAGAATCTTCAACAGGATCTGGAACTGCTGATGGTTGTTCAGCAGGAATAGATTTCTCAGCAGGATCTGGAACTGCTGATGTTGGTTCAGCAGAACCATATACTGAGTCACCAGCATCCTTATGTGTATCAACAAAAGTTCTAGGCCTTGCAGTCCTGATAAGATCAACTGTCTCATCTTCAACCATCCTCTCAATAGCTTCCTCACTCAACATATCCTCCATTATTTGCTTCTTAGTATGTTGCCTAGTCACAGGTCCAGCAGAGAACATTGGAGCCTTTCCTTTATCAGAGGGACCAGAAGACTCAGCAGGAAGAGGTGTGTCAGTAGAAGTCTCATGAGTAGACTTCAATCTCTTAGAAGGTGGTTCCTCACTTGATTGCTTAGAAGAACCCTTCTGGCCTATAGACATAATATAATTATAAGTACTCACCAGCTTCTCATGAGGCAGATTCCAAACCTTTTCCTTGCTCCATCCTGAATTAAATACAGCTGGACTCATATTTTTCACTACCACTCTCATATTGTGAGTGATTTCAGCTTGAGTAGAAGGTTTGGCCAATTTAGCTTTGGCTTTCTTGGCATCCTCTTCTTTCTTCTTTCTTCTGAGCAATGCAACAATGTCATCAGAAGTAGCATTTTCACCCACAAGATCTCTAGCAAGAGCAGCATTAGAAGCAATCTGAGCTCCAATTTGCATATAATCATTCTCATCAAAATTAGGTGCCATGGCATCCAATACTTTTCTCCTTTCTGGTGGCAAAGTAGACACATAATTAGCTTGTACTCTGGCAACCTCTGCATCTAACTTAGCCTGTTCTTGCTCAGCCAAAGCTTGACTTTTCAGCAGATCCTCATGTTCCTTAAAAAGTCTCTCTTGGGCAAGTATTTCCTCCTTAGTAATCTCATCGGCACCAAGATCTTGATCAAACAGAGGAATTTGAGCCTGTGTTGTAACCTCAAACCGTTTATCAGCAGAGAAAGGTTCAGCAGAAACACCCTCAGGAAGCTTTGGAGAAGAAGACTTTGCATGATCAGCAGACACAGAAATGTTGGCAGCAACATCAAGATGATCAGGAGAAGGCAACTTGATAGGAACTTCTTCTGTAGGAACTGTAGAATCATTTACACTAGTGGGAGGAGTATCATCATTCATCACAAAAGTTTGCCCATAAACAAATACAGCTGTACTTTCCCCTGAAGCAGAACCAACAGTCTTAGCAGGATCAAGATCCATGGATTGAACACCATCAGCAGCAGTATCAGCTTCAAAAATTGGTGCAGAAGTATGGCCATCACTCCTCCTTTTTGGAACTACACTTGGTCTGGCCACCATAGGGGTATCAGCAGTTGCACGTTTTGGAGAGAGGGCAGCCTCTGTAGCTTCAGCCAACATATGAAGAGAATCATGAGTATCAGTTCCCTTTGTTGGAGTGTCAGCAGGAACTTCCAACTCATCCTCTGAGTCAACCACAAACTTTCTCTTCTTCCTGTTTTCCAATTGAGCCTCCAAAACCTTGACTCTCTCTGTTAATTCACTTACTTGACCCCCAAGAGATGCTTTGGTTTGCGTGAGTTCTCTTTCCAAATCACCAACCTGTTGAACATACCTGTTGAGCAACTCATACACAGTGGTTAGTGAGATAGGGTCCTCAGCTGTACCATCTGGTTTACCAAATGTTTGTGGAGCTTCATTGGACCTTTGAGGAGACATATGGACATCATCACCAATAGTGGTGGTACCAATAAAGACCTCTCTAGCTGGGCTAGAAGTCTGAGGTGAAGTGAATATGGGTGTCTCAGTAGTAGGTTCAGTATGCAAAGTGTTCAAGAACTCATCAAAGTCATCAAACTGGTCAGTCAAGGGTGGCTTTCCTACAGTACTAGGGTCAACAGATCCTTCACCAGTAGTAGTATTCGGGTCCAAGGGATCAGCAGGATGCTCAGCAAGAGCAATAGTCCTAGGAGAAACCACCTGCTGTTCATCAGCAGCCACTGAGGTTGAAGCCTCAGCAGCATGAGATGGACCAGCAGCATCCTTAACTGCGGATGCATTTGCATCAGCAGATTCAGGAATGGGTGGAACATTCCCTTCAGCAGCATGAGAGCTAGATGGATTTTCTCCTTCAGCAGCACCAGCATTGTCACCATGAGGCAACATAGCTGGAGTTAGAGGCCAATGGGCGCCAGAATAACCACTTTCCATGTTTGAAAATATTTTAGATGGCATTTCATGAATAGGTGTGTGTGTTTTATCAACTATTTCAATACCTATGATGATTTGAAGAAACCTAGGGTACATATAAAATTTATTCTTAATAGCCTGAATATTACTAATCATACCATTAAAAGTATATCTAGAAAAATTAAAGTTTGTACCCCTGGAAATATTGGCAATAGCAGAAGCCACATGAGTAGAGAATTGATCCAGACCTCCTGTCTTGTTACTTATGCATTTCAATAAGGTATGAACAAGAAACCTCCATTTTGGGCAAAAAAATTTCTTCTTCCACACCTTGCCATCCCCTTGATAACCAATAGCCCTCAAAGCTGGTAGTATTACAAACTTATCTTCATGATGTTCACCATCCGCATCTTTTAATTGAAGTTTGCTGCGGATTAAAGACTCAGTGACCACAAACTTTTTCCCATCAATCCAAGCATTAATTTCAGTATTACCCTCTGCTACCACAGCCGTATCCCAAAATTGTTGGACCAATGATTCACACACTAGATCAGGACAATGTGTCAGAGCAAAGTGGAGATTAGACCTCTTCAAATAGTCTACCATAGGTTTGCACACTTCTTTCCCTTCAACTTCACCCAGAAAAGCAATTAAATTGTGGTCACTTTTAAAAACAAGGTTCGCCATAGTGGAATGATGAAAAAGATATGAACTTGAGAGGGTGGAACTAGGTTTGAATATATAACGAGTGGCAGGTAGTTATTTTGGAGTGGGATGTAGTTATTTTGGCGTGGGATACACACGATTAGTTATTTGAAGAAGTTACCAACAATCGTGGGGTTTAATTGACAATAAATCTTCGGAGAAACGTTTGACCAATTTTGACTTAATGATTTACCCAAAATAAACTCCATCAGCAGATTGAAAAGTCAATCCGTAGAATGCCATGGTCAATCAGCAGCTTGGATAACAGGCTGTCATCCACTCCCACCTTTGGAACTGGCGATTCATTAACTGTCTTAAAGGCCCAAACAGGTTTATAAATACCTCTCAAATCATACTTTATTATATTCAACCATTGAGTAACCACTTTTTATTCAACATCTCATCATGGACATTATTGACATATCCTTTGATTCAGAAGCCTCAGAGCACAATGATCCACTTCCACCCCCACAACCAATGCCTGTTCCACCACCTCCTCCAATGCCTGCGAGAAGATTCCGTGTGTGGAGAACTAAGGAAGAGGCATGCAAAAGACGTCATGATGTACCTGCTCCTCCTCCTCCACCACCAGCGCCACCACTACCTTTTCCATCCTCTGACTCGGATACATCTGAGTCAGATACCTCTGAGTTATTATTTTATGAGGATGTCAATGAAGGACCTTATGATCGTCCACCTCTTTCAGAGCTTCTTTCAGAGGGAATGAAACATGTTATTGCTGACATGAGGCTAATTCCTATTCCCAAGAAGTTGGAAAAACCAAAACCCCAAGTATTGGGATTGGTTTGTAAGAAGCTTTGGACCCCTTATACAAAGCCCAAGGATGTGGAGAGGGTGCTGAGGAACACAAAAGATGGTGAAGGCACTTTTGATCCCAAGGATAAAGGAAAGAGGAAGATGGAGTAGGTTTAGGATAGTTTTTGATGTGGTTGTTTAGATGGATAGGCTAATTGTAACTTTTGTTTGAATAATCATGAATAAACTCTGTTCTTGTCATTCCTTAATCATCGTTTAGATTGTAGATACTCTGAAAATATAGAATCTTGTCATCAGCAGATACCACAATCAGCAAGAACATTTGTCAGCAGGAACTAGAATCCGCAGGAACCAAGTCATCAGCAGATTTGGCTTCAGCAGTATATCACAAAATATCTGTTCCCACCTAACTATCATTAAAAGCTGTGGACTTTGACTTTCGCCTATAAAACAGATCCAAGCTTTCAATTACCCAAATCATTCACCCAAAATGAGTTCAAAAGCCCAAAATGTTGAACCCTCACAGGATATTCCCAATGAGTCATCATTCACTAACACCAATGAGGCTTCAACTACAGAGACAGCCAAGATTTCCAAGAAAACAACCAAGAAGAGTTTGAATGATGGTGAATCATCAAACTCAGTTGCTCATCAACCCATGTCCCCTGAATCTTCTGAGGATCTCAATCCTTGGATTCCCTTGCTTCCTCCTGAAAGAGAGTTGATTTCACCCTTCCTGTATACCTCCTCAGATGAGGATGAATCTCAAGATGAAGCTCCTTCAACTCCAACTGGCTCATCAGAGAATGCTTGCAAACCACCACACTGGGAATGTGATTCAGAGCTTTCTGATGAAGATGACAGAGGAAAAGGAAAGATTGAGTAGGTTTATGGTTAGGCATAGAGTCATGTCCTGTTTTATCTCCATCTTTTGTAACCATCTTAATAAATAATGAATGATTTCCTGTTTAGTTGTTGTGTGTTCCAAATGTTTTATCACAATTGTCATTCAGTCGTAATCACCAGATAAACATCATTAGCAGGAACACTTCCATCAGCAGATCCACTTTTGCTGCAAAAATAATAACAATCCAAAACAAACTAATCCTTAATGGTTAAAACCAGCAAAACAAAGTTAGTATACAACAATAACAAATCCTCCCCAGAGGCATATGCCTCCCCTCAGGCTTATGCCTCCCCTTAAACATAGCATTTAAGGATTAACCATCCTAATATGGACAACTAAGTGATTAAACCTAGGTCCATCAAAAGCCTTTGTTAACAAATCAGCCACATTATCATCAGTATGTATTTTAAGCACCTGAATTAAGTGTTTTTCATTAGCATCCCTAATAAAGTGGTGCCTAATCTCAATTTGCTTAGTTCTGTTATGATAAACTGGATTTTTAACTATGCAAATGGTACTTTGGTTATCAATAAAGATTTTAGTGTTCATGAAATTGAACCCATAATCAAGTAATTGATTTTGTATCCAAAGAACCTGTCCACAGCAGTTAGCGGCAGCAACATATTCAGCTTCAGTAGAAGAATTGGCCACAATAGTTTGCTTCTTGCACTGCCAAGAGATCAATCTTCTTCCAAGGAATTGACAACCTCCAGTGGTGGACTTTCTATCCAAGTTAGCACCAGCATAATCACTATCACTATAGGCTTCCAACACAAAAGGAGACTCTCTTGGGTACCAAAGACCAAGTTTGGGTTGGCCTTTAAGGTACTTAAAGATCTTCTTGACTGCATTGAGATGAGAAGTCAAAGGATTGACCTGATGCCTAGAACAAGCACTGACAGCAAAGGTAATGTCTGGTCTTGAAGCTGTTAAATACATGAGTGACCCAATCATGGATCTGTACATGTGAACATTAACAGGAGGATCCGCTTCAAGGTTGGCTTTGGTCTTGGGAGTCTCATAGGGAGTAGTTGCAGTTCTCACATTTTCTATATCAAACTTCTGAAGAATATCTTTCACATACTTGTCTTGATTAATGAAAATGCCATCAGGCCTTTGTTGCACTTGAAGTCCCAAAAAGAAAGTCATTTCACCCATAGCACTCATCTAAAATTCACCCTTCATTAAGTCTTCAAACTCTCTACACCAAGCCTCCTTAGTGGATCCAAAAATGATATCATCCACATAGACTTGCACAAGGATGATGTCCCTAGAGTTCTTTTTGAGAAAAAGTGTTTTATCAATAGCACCCCTTCTGTATCCATGTTTCAGCAGGAATGCAGATAGCCTAGCATACCAAGCCCTTGGTGCCTGATGAAGACCATAGAGAGCTTTGACAACTTTATAGACATAGTTAGGATGCTCAGGATCTTCAAAACCCTTAGGTTGTTGAACATACACCTCTTCTTCAATTTCCCCATATAGAAAAGCTCCTTTTACATCCATCTAATACACCACAAATCCCATGTAGGAAGCAAAGGCCAAAAAGATTCTAATGCCCTCAACCCTAGCTACTGGTGCAAACACCTCATCATAATCAATTCCCTCTTCTTGTCTAAAACCTTGAGCTACCAATCTAGCTTTATTTTTCACCACAATGCCCCTAGCATCCCTTTTATTCTTTAGAATCCACTTGGTCCCAATTGCATACTTGCCATCAGGTAAGGGTACAAGAATCCAAACTTGTTGATTTTTGAATTGTTGCATTTCTTCCTGCATAGCTTCTACCCAACTTGCAATTGTAAGAGCTTGAGCTACACTTGTTGGTTCAACCTGAGAAAGAAAACAAGCAAACAGACAATGTTGTTGATCTGTGTGATTGTCCCTTTGTTGTGTCATCACATAGGTAACAAAAGCTTATTCCCCAAACTGTACTTTCTTCACTGAACTCCTTGTTTGAACTGTAGCATTAGGATCTCCAAGGAGGTTCTCTTGAGGGTGAATGTTGTGGATTCTTTTTGTAGGAACTGTATCTACTTGAACAGTTGATTGAAGATTGTTCAAAGTAGGAGCAAAATCATCATCATAAGAAGAAGAACTGAAAATGCCAGGAGCTTGTTGATGATCACCTAGATCTGTGGGAGTAGAAAATCGACCAAAAGGGGCTTCAAAGTTTTGGGAATCACCATCAGCAGTGTGGGATGTATCAGCAGTAACAGCATCAGCAGGGGTAGGATCAGCAAATCCATAAATATGACTGCTATCAGCAGTTTCATTGTTCCTGCGGACCTCATCAGCAGATTGTTTTAAAAGTGCTTCAGTATCTTGAGTAAACTCAAGACCAAGCTGCTCAGCAGCTTCTTTTGCTGCATGCTCTTGCTGCTGAAGTCTAGCTAATGCTTCTGCATAACTTGAATCCATGCCATCCATATCCGCAGCATTTGACTTTGGGGTACCTGAAACATTAGGAGGAGGACAAGAAGGAACAAATATGGTTGTTTCCCCAAACTCATGATCAGAGTCAGAGTCAGAGTCAACTTCCATTGCTCCTTTATTGTTAGAAGAAGTCTCTTCTGTACCTGCAGATTGGTTAGAGACAAATCTCGTATACCCCAAATGATCTGTCAAACAATCTAGGTCAAAGTACCAAGCATGACCTGTCCCTGCACATTAGGCCTGTCTTCCAGATATCTTAGATTGAGAGTTTCCTCAACCTTTTTAGTATGCATATTGTACACCCTATAGGCCCTACTATGTGCTGAATATCCCACAATATACCCTTCATCTGCCTTTTCTTCAAATTTCCCAAGGTGATCACTAGTGTTCAAAATGGTCACATGACAGCCAAAAGGTCTAAGATGTGCAATGCTTGGGATCCTACCAGTCAAGAGTTCATAAGGTGTCTTGTTATGAGGTCTAGTGATAGATACCCTGTTGAGAACATAACAAGCAGTGCTTACTGCGTCAGTCCAAAACATGGTGGGTAACTTAGAGTCTGCAAGCATAGTTCTTGCAGCCTCTATTAAGGTCCTATTCTTTCTTCAGCAACCCCATTTTGTTGTGGGGTTCTGGGTGTGCTATAGTCCCTTTTAATCCCTTTAGAACTACAAAGTTCAATTAACAAGGAATTCTTAAACTCTGTCCCATTATCACACCTTATACACTTAACCTTTTTGTTTAGCTGGTTTCAACCAAAGTTATAAATTCTTTTAGAATTAAAAAAGTTTCATCTTTGTTTTTCAAAAAGAATACCCAGCAAAACCTGCTATAGTCATCAGTGATTACCAATGAGAAGTACTTATGATCAATGCTGCGGACCTGAGTTGGGCCAAACAGATCCATGTGCAGCAGCTGAAGAGATTCTGAGATGAGGCTGACAGCTTTGACAGACTTGTAGGAGGCTTTGTGCTACTTTCCTTTGTTACATGCTACACAGTTGTGTTCATTGGTGAAGATTTTGGAAGGAAGCCCATCAACCAAACCAAGTTTAGAGAGCTTGTTGATGGTTTTGAAGTTGACATGGGCCATCCTTCTGTGCCATTTTGTAGATTCATCAAGAGAGGCTTTAGCCACCAAGCACGTAATTTCACCTTCAGGCAAAACTTCATTCATATTGAATGTGTACAAGTTATTATTCCTGGGAACTCTTAAAAGAATGGAAGCATTTTCAGGAAGAATGAAGTCTTTAGAGAGTACAAGACATTCATCCTCAGAGAAGAATACTTTGTTCTTCTTGTCACATATTTGTGATACTGAAAACAAGTTGAAGTTCTGTAGTTCCTTAACATTGAACACATTCTCAAAGTCTAGCTTGGGTGTCTTAATAGTTCCCACTCCTGTGATTCTACCTTCTCCTCCACCAAATGTCACACTACCTCCACCTGCTATGGGAATAAAATTAACCATTTTATCTTTGTTGCCTGACATGCTCCTAGAACAGCCACTATCTACAATGCCAACTTCTTTACTTTAAGAGGATGATCCTACAACAACAACAAAAATTATACAAATGTTAGTATACATAGGAGGCTCAAGTCATTGCTGACTTGAACCTGCCTTGTGGATCATGAGAGGTAGGCCATGTAGATGTATAAGATCCACCATTGTTCCTGGAGTTCCTTTGATAGTCAAATCCCATTTGTGTCCAAGAACAACCTGCTGAGGGCTTAACAGCAGTTTCCCATGGTGCCCCCCAACACATATACATAGGGTGATAATAACTAGGCCAATAACCATTCTAATAATAAGGAAAAATAGGTTCAGGTAATGGTCTTGTAACATGTCTGTTCCTGTTAGAGTAAAAAGGTCTTTCAACAGATGCTGATGCAACAGCAGCTGCTGATTTATCAGCAGTATTGGTTCTGCTGGTAGACTGGTTTACTTGTGGAACATAAGATGGAATCTTATTAACCTGTTTCCACATTGGTCTAGTTTGTTTAGTAGATTCACCCATTCTTTGCTCATGATAAGTACAATCCTTTATCAAATGAAATTTACTACCACATACAAAACACTTCTTCTTTTTAGAAGATTTATTAAAATAGAAAGATGTTTTATTGCTAGCATTCAAACCACAAACATGAAAGGAATTGTTTTCAACAGAATCAACATTATTGTTTTGCAAAGAATTAAAAGACAAGTCTTCAGAGGAAACTGGCTCTGAATTGAATTCATCAGCAGCTACTTCTGTGGACTTGGGTGAAGACTTGGGGGAGGTCTTTGGGAAGTCCAGACTTGTCACTTGAATCACAACTTTCATAGGCAGTCGACCCCCTATCAGAAGACTTGTCACTGCAAGAGACAAAGTCAGCAGTATTAGTAACAGGGTCAGGTAAGTCTTTTGACTTTTTTCCATATAAATGATGTGATCCATCAAAGTCAACTGTAATGGACAGGTCAATAGGCATAAATTCTCCTCTAATTGGACCAGGGACAGCATGTAGGTTACCTTCTTTGACAAAATTTTCTAAACCTGCTGGTGTAGATTTTCTATTATCAGCCCTAACTTCTAAACCTACATACTTCTTAAAACCTAATCCTATACTTGAGTTGACAGCCTGACTACCATACAAACAACTAGCTAGATTTTCTCTAGAGATTAACCATTTTTTATGATTAGCTATTTCAGTATCTAGCTTTTCTAGAAGGACTTGTTTTTCAGATTCTAGCTTAGTATTTAACTTTTTGGTATAGGTGGCACCATCCTGAGCAAGTTTCAAGTCTTGTCTTAAGCATTTTATCTCATGTTCATAAGCATCCTGATTCTTCTGAAACCAAACCTTTTGTGCTTCTACAGTTTTTAAGCCATGTTTGTAAGACTGAAGGTCTTTAAAACATTCATTATATTTAGGTTTCAGTTCATCATATTGTTCTTTAAGCTCATTATATTTCATATGAAAACCAAACACACAATTTTGTACCTGAGGGAGACCCATGAATGCAACTTGATTAGCAGATTCCTCTGTTGAGCAGCAAGCCAGCATTCCACTTTGTTCAGCATCCCCATCACTCCTCTCATGAGATTTCCAGTCCATATTCTCATCTAAGGTGAGTAAAGCTGTTGGATGACCAGTTTTGCCAGACTCACCTTCTCCCTATTTCTGCTGATAGCTAGAGTACCTAACCTCATCAGCAGGTCTACGATCCTTGCAATCCCTAGAGAAGTGACCAAATTGACCACACGTATAGCACTTTACCTTCTTCCTCTCAAACCTTGCTAGTTCCCTGCCATTATAGGTAAACTTCGTAGGAGAGTTGTTGCTGAAGTTCACAATTAGCAACAAAAGAATGAAGAATATCTTCCAACAAACTTCCTGCGGAATTAGTATGAGAATATGGAGCAGATGGTATGGGATTTGAACCAGAAGGGAGCATGTGTGAAGTGGAGCCTACAAATGCTGAGTATGAAGAGGTAGATGGACGAAGAGGACTTCTGAAATTAGGTTCAAGTGTTTTGAGCTTGTTGTACAGATCATCAAATGTCATCATGTCTAGGCCACCTTTTGTTTTTAGTGCAATGCTTACTTGAAGCCATGATGGGGGTAAAGATCTCAGGAACTTAGCATTGCAGTCTTCATTATCTGGCCTAGCCTGCAGCTGATGCAACTGGCTCAAAATCTTGTGGAATCGATCATAACCCTTGTGAATCCCTTCTTCTTCAGTGATGTGAAATTCCTGAAACTGTTGTTTGAGCATGGACTTTCTCATTCTCTTGGATTCTTCATTCCCTCCAAACCTAGCCTTGATTGCTTGCCAGATATTCTTGGCATCTTGCATGTAGTGGAAGTCTGCCAAGTGATCTTGTGGAATTGCTTGCAGAAGCATAGTGCGTACCTTGTTTTCCCTCTGAAGATTCAAAATTTCTTCAGCAGATGTGGGCTCAAGGTAGTATATTCTACCTTCTGAATCATGGCCAGTTTTCCTAGGCTTGTTCCCATTGAGGACCACTCGCCAGAGATTGTGATCAATGTTATTGATCCAATTCTGCATCAGCATGGCCCATATGTCGTATTCATCCCTCTTAAGGTATGGGAATTTAGCATTGCTGTTTGAAAGGCTGAGTTGAGTAAGGGATACTGCATGTTGGGTGTTGGTTGCTTCAGAATTTGATTCAACATCTGATGCAGACATGATGTATGTTGGGGTTGGTAAGAGATGTGAAAAGAAAGGATAATGTTAGTATCAAAGAGACTCTCCCGAGGCTCTGATACCACTTGTTGAAACCTAGACCTGGATAGATCTATGAGCCTTGTAAAGATCGTTAGTAATACTTATGTAATCACAAGTACACTAATAGAGAGACTCTATCACTTGTATTCTAAAGCGGAAACAAACACAAGCAACACTGAGATACTAACAAAGCTTTGATCCTCTATGGATCGTTTATTCTAACTAAGAATGTTTTAGAAAAGCGTACATAATTCATTAGCCAAGGGTTCCTTTTATACTACAAGAAACCCTAGCCCTTCTTACAAGAAACGAATCAACATAAAACTATGAAAGATATTCTATATATCTTGTCCTAATATAAACTAAACTCTATCTTCTACGGATTAACTATATCCGCAGCTTCTATTCTTCAGCAGAAACTATTCAGCAGAAACCATCCGCAGAATGTCTCAGCAGCTTCTATTCAGCAGCTTTCCATAATTCCCAACACTTTGGGATATGAGAGGAAAATTAATGGTTTGAAATTTCAAAAAGGTCTTCTCGGTTCTCATTACAAATTTTTGCTTCATACCCTTTTACACTGTTTGAGTTCTAATACTTCTGGGTGGAATGAGTTCAGTGCACCCATAGCTTCTGCTCTGGTCTGTCTGTGCAATGGAAACCCTTTTAGTTTTTCAAACTTGATTTTAGAGGGTATGCTTAAATCACCGAGGGAGGAGGGAACTTCTTTACTTTATCCTAGATTCATTCAATTGATTGTTGAAGACAAAATAAAAAAGGTCAGAACACATAAGGCCATTTATGAGGCTGTACCTTTGGTACCTAAAATGTTTGCATTTCTGATTAAAGATGGAAAAGGTTTTTTGGCAAAGTTACACCATTTTTACCTTATATGGTGCAACTTGTGCAAAACAATCAGGGTGAAGAATCAGAAAACCCCACTGACTCCCAACACACACCCACTTTTGAAGATTCAAATGAGGTTTCCTCTCCAAACATTGAAAAGACCCAAACACATAGGAAAACCTCAAAGGATACTGAGCATTCTCAGGCCAGTATCAGGACGGAAAAACATAATGAGACTGTCTTAAGTGATGGAGAAGTCAGATTGGCAAGGGCTGACACTACTGCTACTAGCTTAGCAGCAGAGCAGGACAGTGTTAACATCAATAAGACCTAACCCAAGGCAACATCTAGTGAGGAAGGTTCTTCTGAACCTGAATCTAGTGATGGAAACCCTAGCCAAATGGAAAACATAGGGGGTTCAGGTGATCAAACTAGGTTTGATATTGAGCTTAAGTCCAAAGATTCACCTCTCAGGGAAGGTAACACATCCCGAAGTGATGAGGACAGATCAGTGACTAAGGAATTGATGGATGATATTGTACAAAATGACAATGTCCATGATTCACCTCTCGGACCAGGTAACACAGGTTGAAGTGATGAGATTAGTATGAAACAATTTCAGGAATTGATGGCAAAATGTACCACTTTGGCGAAAAGATGCACATCCTTGGAGGAAACAGTTTCTGCACAAGCCAAACCTATCACTAAAATGCAGAAACATATGAAGATGCTGCTGAATTTAAAGAAATCAAGATCTTCAACCTTCAAGAAATTTAAGAAAGTGGGATCTTCACAGCACATTGGATCCTCTTCTCTACCTACTGCTATGGAGGTGGATGCTTCCAAACAGGGGAGGAATAATTTGGAGAAAACAGGAGAGGATAAAATTTTGGAAGAAAATGTTGCTGATGATGGTTTGGTATTGGGAGATGCTATGAAGGTTGATAGTGGAGATGGTGATGATGTTGCTAAGTATGTAGTTGCTGATAAAGAAGTGCATGAAGCTGTTTTGGAAAAGCTTGTGGAAAAAGAAGTGTTGGTGGGTAAGCTTAGAACCTTGGATCCTAAACAACTTGTAAAGGCTTCAGAGGAAATAACTAACTCCATAAAGGAGTTGGGAAAAGATTTGGATGACTCTGCTGCACCAGATAACTCTGCTACTCCAGAAAACTCTGCTGCTCATAACTCTACTGCTCTAGCATCTGCTGCTCTAAATGTTGCTGATCAGACTGTGGTTAATGAAGATTCTGTTGCTGGACACTCTGCTGCTCCAGAGACTGCTGCTATAGACACTATTGCTGATCCTGCTGCTAGTGCAAAAGGAGATTCTGCAGATGCACAGGGATCTGCTGCTGGTTCTAGTGACAAAGCTGCTGTTGAGGCAATGGTTGAATTAGCAAAACAAACAGATCAACAACAACAATCTCAACAACAACCACCACCACCTAAACAGATTCAAACAACACAACCAACATCATTATCACAACCAATTCATGTTTCTAAGTTGCTAACAAAGGGGGTATCAATCAGAGAGCCTTCTGTTCCTATCAAGAAAGCAAAGGTTATTGCTTCAGCATCTGACAAAGGTAAAAGAAAGATGGAAGAGCAACCTGAAGTTGATTTGTCTCATATTCCACCTGAATTTTGGCCTAAGGACCAACTTGAGAAACTTGATAGAGAAGAAGCTTTAAAACATCCAGAGAAACTTGACTTAGAGCTTCAGGAAGCAGAAAGACTTCAAGCTGAAAAAGTTGCTAATGATCTTAAAGCTTATGAAGCATGGGAGGATGTGCTGGTTAGACTGAAGTTGACATTGAGTTTAGTAAATTTGTGAAGATTGAGGAACAAGAAGTTCCTACTTTTGATGTCAAAGCTTGGTTAAACACAGTCACTGCTAAGAAGAAGAAGGAAGTTGCTACTGCTAGAAAGAATATAAAGGTTTTAAAAGGGCCAACACCTCTACAACAAAGAAGAAATCAGGAGAAATATATTAACAAGGTTGAAGGTTGGAGAATTGCTGTTCTAAGAGGAAAGATAGACTATGAAATCTCTGCTATGTATCAACATGCTAGAACTAAATGTGATATGATCATTGCTATGGGATCTAAAAAGGATGAAGAAATGATAGCTGAAATGATCAGAAAGAACAGAGGTATTAAGTCTACTGGTGAGCCTAAGAAGATCAAAGAGGCAGAAAAGGTTGTTAAGCCTAATGATGCAGAGCAAGAGGAGAATACAACTGACATCAAACCTGTTCTCTCTGATGAAAGCAAGAAGAGAGGAACTGTTCAGAAAACATTTGCTTGGAAAAAGAGAAAGGTTGATGGTGCTGGTGGTTCAGGAGTGAATAAGGAAGAAAGTACTGGAGATGATGCAGAAAGGCAAAGAGTGATGACTCTCACATTTCTTTCACCACACAAAGAACCAGATCTCTTAGATCCTACACCTCTAGATGTTAAACATCCGATTATGTCATACATAGTGGGAATCAGGGATTATGCAAACAAGAAAAGGATTATGTAGGCTTTTGAAAGAACCAATGGTAAATGGACTCACTTCTTATCATTTGAACACATGCTGTACCATATGGATAGAAGTGATGTATGTGATCTCTGGAGGCTTTATAAAGAAAAGTATGGAGCAGTCAAACTAGAAGATGGCAATGAAAGGTTAATCTACTACAGGTTAAAGGTTATGTTTCAACCTTTTGATGGTGATCTTTAATGGAGAGCACTCAAGTCTGGAAATGTTCAAAAATGGTATCTTTATCAGTCTTGTGGTGTTCATGCTTTGACAGTTGGAGGGTCAACCATATTTATGCTTTCTGACAAGAATTATCCAGTGCTTAATAATCACACAACAATCATTTTTTAGATGTTGAAGCCTAAGATGCTTCATTTGCAGTATGAGTTTGATGAATAGGCTTACAACTTAGTCACCAAATCTGAAAACATACTTGTTGATAGTGGTGAAGTAAAGATGTAAGTGTTTGGAAGCATCCTTTTGGTGGTTATTCGTGCTTAAAAGAAACTTGATGATTTAGGAGGTAAATATCAAATTTAGGGGAGGATTGTTGGGTTTTAATAACTCTGCTTCTGAATAAAGTCAATCTGCTGCTGGAAAGATAACTCTGCTGCTCGTATTGGAAGATTCTGCTGCATAGAGTTTATTATTAGAATGAGTCGTGTATTTATGTTAATGATTGTATTAAATATTCTATAGGTTTAGAATATTGTTTGTGTGTGTAAGAAGTCTTTGTAAACCGTGTAGGGTTCCTTGTCTATAAAAGGAGATCCCTAGGGTTAGAGAATGTACGTGTGTTAGAAAAGTCGATTTACTTCAAGGTTGTAAAACCCTAGCATTGTAAGAGTGCTCGTATAATATATATTGTTGGGAATTCTGCTGGCAGTTTGAATACCACTGATGGTTAACCGCCTGAAGGGAATCTGCTGGTAAGACCCAGATTCTGGCTTGAGAAGGTGATTACTGCTGAAGACAATAGTCAGCATGTTTATTTCTGCGGACTTTAGTAAAACCGCGTTATTATGTATCTTTAGGATATGCATGAAGCTTATATAGGAAAGCATAATGCCATATATTAATTTATTGAAGATAACGTTCTTGGGAAACGGTTTCAGGTTAGGTTTGATCTATAAAAGGAACACCAAGTTATGTTGATTAAACGAGTTATAATTTTCAATTATAATCCATTAGAGGATAAGCGTCTTAGTATTTAGTTGTTTAGGCTTGTATTTGTGTTCCGCATGAGATACAAGCTTCGCGAGCATCATCTATTAGAGTGTTTGTGATTTTACATTAGCACTGCTAAACGATCAACGAGAGCTACAAGATCTATCAAGTTTAAATAGATTCAAACAAGTGGTATCAGAGCCTCGGGAAGTCCTCTCTGGATACTAAGAAAATCAATTCTTTAACAATCCTCAACAACACAACTTTTACATAATGTCTGGATCTGATGGTGAGTCAGATAAACACACATCAAAACACAACATTCCCTACATCACCTCACTCCACTCAAACAGCATGGCAAAAATTCCCATACCTAATAAAGAGAGTATGAATACTGGGCAATGCAGATGCAGAACTGATTACCAATATTGACATAATCATTTGAAGGTGGTCCTTAAAGTAATAGTCCAAAGAGGGACTGGTAGCTGACAGATGTAGAATATACTATCTGATCCTAATCTTCTGAAGAGTTCTGCGCTTCAGAGGGAAAATAAATGTGAGAATTATACTATCTTCAAGCTATACCTCCAGACCACTTGGGTGACTTTCACTCATGTTCTGATGGCAAAGGATCTCTGGATGCAATAAAGCCTAGATTTGGTGGGAATGATGAGTCAAGAAGGATTGAGGAAGTCAATGCTGAAGCAGCATTTCAAGAGTTTCAGTGCACGAGAGAAGGTATTCCACAATGTTATGACAAATTCACAAGATCTGAGTCAATTGAATCAGCTGAAGGCAAGGCCGACAATGAAGATTCCAATGTAAATCTTAAGATCCTGCCGTCCATCAGCTTCAATAAGTATTGCACTCAAAGCCAAGGAGTGGATGGATATGATGAGCTTTGATGATTTATACAACAAGTCAAACCTTGAACAGATGTCAAAATCCTATTCGCTCAACTACTCCAAATTAACTACAGCTTTTGTGTTCTAGCCTACATCCAATTAATGCATCCTAGGTTCAAGTCCATAGTTCATTGCATCATCTTTCATACACACCAACCAAATTCACATTCTTCTGGTAGTTGTTGAATATGATCACTTCACTTCCTTTTTTACTGATTGTGAATTCTCACAGCAACTATCCTGATGAGGACTTTGAACAGGTGAGAAATGGAGCCATCAGTATAATCTATTGAAGAGACCATATAACTTATGAAAAGGTAACAGTCCAAAGAGGACTGGCACTGACGCAGATGGTAGAATATACATCTGCTGAAGAGGTTCTTGCTCTTCAGAGGGAAAATAAAGTGAGAACTATTCTTCTTCAAGCTATACCTCCAGATCACTTAGGTGACTTTCACTTCATGACTGATGCAAAGGATCTCTGGATGGCAATTAAAGCTAGATTTGGTGGGAATGATTAGTCAAGAAGGATGAGGAAGTCAATGCTGAAGCAGCAGTTTCAAGAGTTTCAGATCACTGAGGAAGAAGGTATCCACAAGGGTTATGACAAATTTCATAAGATTCTGAGTCAATTGAATCAGCTGAAGGCAAGGCCTGACAATGAAGATTGCAATGCTAAATTCTTAAGATCCTTGCCTCCATCATGGCTTCAAGTAAGCATTGCACTCAAAGCTAAGGGTGGATTGGACATGATGAGTTTTGATGATTTATACAACAAGCTCAAAACTCTTGAACCAGATGTCAAAAGTCCTATTCGTTCAACTACTCCCACTTACTCAGCTTTTGTTGGTTCCACATCCAATATAATGCCTCCAATTCAAGTCTAATTACATCTGCATCATCTTCATACACACCAACCAAATCACATTATTCTGGTAGTGTGTTGGAAGATGTACTTCACTCTTTTGTTGCTGATTGTGAATCTCAGCAGCAACTCTCCTATGAGGACTTTGAACAGGTGGATCCATTGGATATGGAAGAGATGAACTTGAAGTGGCAGGTGGCTATGCTCTCATTGAGCATCAAGAGATTTGAGAAAAAGGCTGGGAGGAAATTTGGTTTCAATGGCAGGGATTCAGCTAGGTTTGACAGAAGGAAGATCAAGTGCTACACTTGTGGTNTGTGAATCTCAGCAGCAACTCTCCTATGAGGACTTTGAACAGGTGGATCCATTGGATATGGAAGAGATGAACTTGAAGTGGCAGGTGGCTATGCTCTCATTGAGCATCAAGAGATTTGAGAAAAAGGCTGGGAGGAAATTTGGTTTCAATGGCAGGGATTCAGCTAGGTTTGACAGAAGGAAGATCAAGTGCTACACTTGTGGTCAAATGGGTCACTTCTCCAGAGAATGCAAGGACAGGAAATCACCTGATGAGGTTAGGTATTCTACCTATCAGCATAAACAAGGGGAAGTTGATACTGCTAAAACTGGATATCCCACAGCCTTGATCACTTTGGATGATCATGTTGACTGGAAGGCTCATGAGAGAAGTGATGGTGATAGTGATCAGAGTGGACTGCTGGCAAGCTGTACTTCAGAGGATGTTCATGATCAATTTGCTCTTATGGGCATTTCTCAGGTACATAACTGTGTGTTTGGTTGTAGTGTGAGATATAATGAACTTAAAAAAATGTATGATGAGTTAAAACCTAAATATAATGAGTGTTATAAAGACCTTGAATCATATAAACATGGTTTAAAAATCGTAGAAAAACAAAAGATTTGGTTTCAGAAGAATCAAATTGCATATGAGGAGGAAATAAAAGGGTTAAAACAGGACTTAAAATGTGCTCAAGATGAGTTAATCTATACTAAAAAGGTGAAAGCTAAGATAGAATCTGATTAAAAAGATCTTCAAGAGAAGCTAGATACTGAAATAGCTACATGATTG